>FN649727.1:4979504-4990261 GCA_000310025.1 Ectocarpus siliculosus | reverse complement strand
ACCCCACACCAGTTTTTTGGTTTCCACCCCATACCAGGAGTGGTGTGGGTGTTATGGGTTGCCACCCAGGAAAGAAGCGGCAAATACCCACGTTTCAGAAAGTTTGGACCCCATGGTTTCCCCCCTGCCCCTTCCCCCCCCCTTGCCGGCCTTTTTTTTTTTTTTCGTTACTGTGGATGCCCTCCGGAACCCATAAGCGCCCACAATTTTTTTCGCGCCATTCGTGCTGGAACCAGGGTTTCCCCACCCCAGGAGTGTCCTTTTACAAACAGCGCGCGCTGATTCCGTTACACCAGTACCGGCCCCTTCCCTCCCCCCGTGGAGAGATTCCACTCCCTTCTTGGTCCCGCTCCAGGGGCCACTCCAGATTTTGGGGGGTTCTTTGGGGGGAGGAAAAAATTTCCCCGGCAACGAAAAGGACTTCTTGGGGCCCTTCCCCCAGGTCCCGTTCCCGTTCCCCCTTCCAGTTCCCCCAAGATTTTCCCCTCCACTTCCCTTTGGGCGGTGGTGGACGACGCGGGGGGGGGGGGGGGCGAGTGGGCTGTTTTGTGGTTCTGGGATGTAGGACGAGGCGTATACCTGTACGCCAGAGCTGGCGAGCGCGAAGCGCGCTCCCGTAGCTCGGTACAGCGACTTCGGCCTACCCATTGCACAACAACCTTGCTTGGGGTGTGGGTGTGGGTTAGGGTTGGGGTTAGGGTGTAGGGGTGGGTTAGGCCTTGTGAGACCTAGCGCCGTGGTGTAGCCTGAGGTGGGAAACCTGGCTTTGGTTTATAACCACAAACCCCAAAACTGTAGAACTGGCGAGTGCAAGAAAGTCGCCAGCTTTGGCGTACATACGCGCGTCCGGGATGTAGAACAAGGGCGGGCGTACGAAACGAGTTGTCGGGAATCTACGCAGGGGATACCGCAATGTCAGTTGGGGGTGTGGAGGTAGCCAGTGTTCAGGCTACTGCGGTTGGAGGGAAGAATCACAACTGCTGTCAAGAGGTCTGCTGCTTGCAGGCACGGTCCCAGGATGTCTGGACATATATGTGACGAACGGTTTGAAGACATGCAGCAATAACTGATTGGTACAAAAAGTAGCAAGCAAGTGCGCACACATGTGTAGGCACGGTTCACAGAAAATCAATCAAAAGCTCGGTCTTAAGTCCGCTGCTCATCATCCGAGATCGCCAGGGGCGGAGGGCGAAGCGTATACCTCAGGCAGCAGCAAGATGACCGCTTCTTAGGATATTGTGGGGGCCGTGTGTGTGTATGTGTGAGTGCAATGAGACAGCTGCAAGCCACTCTGCACGAAACCGCCATTCGTTCAGCGCAGTGAAATCTCACCAAGCCAGGTTGTCCTTGCTGTCGGTGTGCAGGTCTGACAAGCTATGCACCCTCAGTCCTCGCCCAGGCGGCAAGACAACCTCGTCGATGGGCCTCGAGAGCACCAGTGCTGCACCGGCTGGTGCAGACGCCGTTGTCCCCGGCGCCCCTTCCACGCCCATTTCCACCGCTTCTCGAGCACGACCACTACCACTCGACCCGTGCTGGGAGCAGCAGCAGGCCCATCTATCTCGCCTGCTGCGAGGAGCATGCCCCGTCATCCCGACGTTCAGGCTGCTGCTGCTGCTGCTGCCGTGTTGCAACCATGGCGAACATGTTGCACTGGAGGCGGTGTGGATAGCGAAGCAGTGGCAGCACCAGCAGCAGCTCAGTAGCACCGACCAGGCCACGTGCCAGGCCACTCTTGTCAACCGACGTCCAGCTACCATGTAAAGATGTAGCCTACTGGCGTCAGACCAGCGTGGCGGCGGGCCGTATGACAGGTGACCTACAGCTGGTGGGGAGAGCTGGGGCGAAGCGGAGGAATTTCCGGGTTCTCAGGGTTCTGCGAAAAACGCCTTTTACTACCACACCGGCTGATCATGTAAGAGTTCTGCGACCCAGGTTGGTTCTCCGTGTTTTTCTCTCCTGCCTCGTGTCGATTTCCAAACACGACATGACAAAATTGCGCAGAATGGTTCAATTTTGCCGTGAAGAAACAGGGGCTCAATTTTCCACGAAAAATACGAGAAGAGTGCTCAGAAACAAACACCTCGGCGGTGGACCCTACACTAATTCAATGTAAACTACGGTAAGTAATGGCATGCTTGACGGGGGCAGCGATGGCAAGAAACTGAGCCTGTTGACGTTTCTTGTCAGCGGGTGCCTACTGCTGCAGCATGCAGAAGTACACCTTATAGGGAAAAGGCCGAACTCTGCAGCACGCGTTTCTTACCCTTGTCAGCGGGTGCCTACTGCTGCAGCATGCAGAAGTACACCTTGGGGAAAAGGCCGAACTCTGCAGCACGCGTTTCTTACCCTTGTCAGCGGGTGCCTACTGCTGCAGCATGCAGAAGTACACCTTAGGGAAAAGGCCGAACTCTGCAGCATTCCTGCAGCACGCGTTTCTTACCCTAGAACGGTGTGCATCACACACCCAATTTAGATTATACACCACCACCAGAGTGCCGGCCCATGAAGCATAGAGGCAAAATACAGGTTCATTTCATTTTTGAAAACCAAGAGTAAGGAGAATGGCGTGAAATAAGCTCAGCTGCCGGCACTACACTACATCTTAGAAGCGTATCGTAGCTTCGCAATCTCCCGTGCTCAATCATCGAAACATAGGAACAGTCAGGCTCCAAACCTCGCTCAAAATGAGTGTTTGCCACGAGTGGGCCGGAGCTGTCAAAAATGACACGGCCATTTACCATTTCCCCTCCACAACACCACAAACATTGACCATAAAACAAAGAAGTACAACACGCCTACAACAGTCTATGTAGTTTCACGACAACACGGAATGTTCAACAGAAAAGAAACAGCCACCGGAAGGTAGTTGTCATCGTCACCACTACTTCTGTGTCGTGGAAACGCCAGACGACATTCCGGCACCAGATGATGCACCCGCAAAACTACGACAGGTGAATATCTCTATGAAAATGCCGGCACTCAACCGCCGGGCTTACGCAACTACCGTCACATCCTCTGCCAGGTAAGCACTCCGGTCATTGCTAAGCTTGAAGAAAACGCAAAGCGGCCTTTTTCACGTGGTTAGGAACAGGTTAACAAGGCCTATCAAGTAGGACACGATCTCCCCCGACCCCAGTTTCGATTCTCCGTAGATTCGGTCCACGAACGTGATGGGCACCTCGCCCACGCTGTAGCCCTTCAGTCTCGCCCGCACGATTACCTCCATCTGGAAAACGTACCCTTTGACGGAGAGAAAAAGGGCAATGGGGTTACACATAAGCTTTGACAGAACATGCATTGGCTTGTTTTGACACGATATGCATTTGCGAGATCTAAACGCCCCCCTTGAGCGTGTTTTCCAGAGTATCGTGCAGCGCACCGAGAGCACGGCACACAACATCACAACAAAAAAAGGCGTCCTTTCTTACAGGCGACATTCGCGTGTCAGGTTCATACAAATGGACAATCTTGACCCGCCCACGTCCTTGAGGGTAGAATGTGGGCGTTTGCCGCAAACATGGATACTATTATATGGTTGCGCAACAGCTTCAGCACAGCAAGACAACTTGCCACCGTCCGGCTAAACACACAAGCGCACCTTTGCTGGTGACCTCCTTCATGATATCCTCCAGAGCCGCCTTGGTGAAGAGCCTATACGATCCCGTGAGATCCGTCACGCCCGGCGAGAGCAACGTGTGCGCCAAGAAGTTCGCCACGCGACTGGTCAGCTTTCGGAACAAGTCCCACCCTGCCACCTGAGCAAGAGTTGCGTGTCGTGAACGGTCGTGGGTGAGAGGGCAAGATTGCGAAGCCACGAAGAGCGGGTCGAGGATAACGAGGCTAGCCCAGCTTCAAACGAAAGGACGAGGGTCTCAGGCGCTTGGCAGCAAAGCTAACCCGCCCTGCCCACGTTCTCCGTGCAACATCAAAGGGGGTTTCGAACGTGCCCCCAGGCAGGTTAGGTGACCACTGCCTTGCTTCACCCGCGTAGCCCTTCGCTACACCCTTCAAAATCGTAGGCTTCTGTCATGTTGCGGCACACGCACTCAGCGCTTGTGCATCTATCACGAGAGAGAAGGAGAAGCTCGCAAAGGGAAGAACGCGGTGGTAGGGGATCGCGTGGCCTGTAACAGGAACGGGGCGGCGAACGATGGTTGGGCTCGGTTCGTGCTCACCCCTCCGCCCAAGCCGTACCGAGTCCCGCTCACGACGTCGTGGTCCCCTTCTTCCATTTTCTGTACCAAATCAGGAATGTACCTGAGCACACAACGAGCACAAGACGGAATATTTTGCGTGTCAGGGAACAGGCTTGTACGTACTGTGCCATTGAAGGTTGCTGCGTTCAGAAACAGCCCCAAACAAATACCACCTCGGACGAAAACAAGTGAGTCCTGTTGTATGCATATGAGAATGCATGGGTGGCGAAGCCACGCGGCAGAAAGGCTGTCTTTCGCTGCAACAAAGAAAAAGGTGCATCTACACAGCAGTAGCAAAATGCGAAGGAAGAACCTGCCCTCATACGCGCCCCGCGCCGCACGATGTATATACGCCTATCGGCATCCTGTGGGCTGGCTCACTTGGGGTGGTGCGACATGTCAGCGTCCATGAGAATCACGTGCGTCCCCGTTATCATCCGCAGCCCGTCCATGTAGGCGGTTCCCAGGCCCATTTTGCCAGGCCGAGAGAGAATCCTCACAACCTCCTTCCCGTAAAGACCCTGACAGGGATAACATAAACACGCAAGCCCAGGAACCGTACATTAGTAGCTATAGAGCTAAACAGGCCGATCGTTGGATATACTACAATAGCACGGACACACTTGGAGGCTTGGTGAGGCTTTTGGCAAAACAGAGGCGGACAGTAGTTAGTCATCGATGCACACTTCGCGGAGAACCCACTTCAACTCTTCTTTATCATACATGGAGACGGAAAGTCCGTACCCTATATGTAGACGCTATGGAAGAGGGGGTGCAACAAGCGAAAATTCTTTACCAATTTGGAAGTAACCCCGGCTGGTGCGTCCAAACTACACCACAATACTACGCTGGCGCCCAGAATTGTTGTTGTTGCTCAT
Source organism: Ectocarpus siliculosus (assembly GCA_000310025.1). NCBI lineage: Eukaryota > Phaeophyceae > Ectocarpales > Ectocarpaceae > Ectocarpus > Ectocarpus siliculosus. The sequence goes on along the minus strand of FN649727.1, from coordinate 4,985,184 downwards.
TTCACGTAAAAAAACCTGTTCCGTCTCCACTCAGATTGGACGGAAAAGAAAAAAAACAAGAGCTGTACCGGTGCAGCATAGTCTCACCTGCAGCATCTTCGCCACAGCCAGTGTTCCGTCCGGGCTGCTATCGTCGACCACCACGATCTCGAAGTCCAAGTCGCTGTGTAGGGCCAGGACAACCAGGACGTACATGCATTACGCAAGCGGTGCGGGGTTTGCGTTTCATTCGTGTGCATGGCACCACCGTGTTCACAGCACCCGCCGACAGATTATCGGAATGTGAGCGGTGGACAAAACGAGTCGCACATCGGTACTACCGATAGGAATACATACCTGCAAGAGCACCAGTTACAGAGACGCTGCAAGGTTCATTTACGCTAGAATACCAACTTACAGCAGTAAAGCGGGGAGTACAAACTGTTGCTCATCAGTGGCAAAGGCTGTATGTGTACGGCGGCGGGGAGGTGTATGGGCTACCGAAGTACACGAGGAGTGCACAGCAGGGCTGGAATGAAGCATGCAAATACAGCACAACGTCAAGGCCGAATCAAACACGCTGGCAAATGATGCATGGCTTCACCCTTCGTCGGACAGGTAACGGATCGGCCGCACTGGCCCTTTCACGAAGTGTTGAAGTTAGAGTAGGGGGATAGTCCAAGACGGTAAGACTTCTGTGAAAAAACTCACTGTTCTTGGAAGGTTCGTACGAGCATCCAGGTCGTCAGCGGCAGATTGTCTCTCTCATTATAAGTGGGCAGGATCACAGAGTACTTTCTCGCGCTGGAAGACGACGGGACGGATCCCGTCTGCGACCTTGTTGCCACCATCGCGACTGCTGTGGTGTGAACGCGGCGCGTTTTCCACTCCTGCTGCAGCGAGCTCCGTTTGTCTCGCACTGGGGGGCAACGCATCAGCGCAGAACCAAGCGAGGTACCCGTGTATGCTCACTGGTTGGGCCCCTTTGGATGCATGAGCTGGAAGCTTACTGATCATCCTGCGACGCTTGCCTATCCCACTCGACAGCAGCAGCGACGAACTACATTCTTCACCAGCTCCCCTTTGCATTTCTTCAGAGGATCAGTGTGTAGCGTCGTCAAAAAATCCCCCAGGGAGAGAATTTTGCTACAACACACAACACACCCACCACATATAAGGCCCGACCTCCTGTTCACAAGCAGACACTGAGGTTGACGTTGAGCTTGCTGCTGCTGGCAGGGACTTGCTTCTGCTAGCCACTGTTGAAACTCCGGTCAACGTGATCGGCGGTTACGCGGTACAGGGAAGGATACTGCTGTGAGGGGCCAGATCAAGCCACTGCAATCATCTGTCCAAACAACATCCTACCGGGCGGCGGCGGCATGAGCGGTCCCAGGAGACGGACCAGGAGCGGGGTTCTCTCCGCGCCGCCGCAGGTATCTACAGTATATCCATCGTTGATGGGCACTACTGCATAGCTTTTCGTGTGAAGATGCTGCTGGAAAAAGGCTCAATCCCGAGTTTCTTCTCCCCACTGCCATACGAAGCACGCAACAATCAATGCATTTGTTGTTTCCGGCCGCTTGTCCGCTCCGCACCCACAGGTAGTCGCCGTTGAGTTCGACTCGTCACGCCCGGACAGCCGTAGGCCGGTCGTGAGCTACCGTGTACTTGGCCAAGGTATGCAGATATTTTACTCCGGAATTCGCTGTCAGGCTTTGTTTGTACCACGCGCGCCCGATGGACAACAAGGCTCTGTGAAGTAAGACAGCGAGAACGAAGTCTAATAATTTAAAATGTCGCCCCCTCTTCCCCTTCACGTTTGGGCCCGGAGTCTTCGGCTCAGCACAGGTGGGCGAAAGAAGGTGCAAGTTTTGAAGCTCCCCTCCCCGGTCATCCGCTGAACCTAGAGATTGCCGTTTTGTCTATTTTGCGCTGTGGTTGGTGGTAAACAACAAGGTCAAGGTCCCCAACGTCCTCTTTCAGGTGCTAGAAGCCGTAGTCTATGCGACAACATGTGTCGCATGCCGACTTGATGCACCGCGTTCGGTTTTCGTTCGTTTGTTGCGCGCTTCACACAGATGAAGGTCTTGTGCCCCAGAACAGCTGGAACCGAGTCAAGAGATTCCAGCCGAGTATGTCGGCCTTCGTCAGGTGGGGATTCCGGCCGTGTGTGTGCCTGTATATAGGCGAGGTTGGTCTACTACCTCTATATGTTGATGCTAAGAGCGTCCAACTTTCTGGGTCGAGTCAGTCGCGTTCGTTACGTGTAAAACCCCTCCTACATTTACACGGACCTCCATTTGTTTGCTTTCGATTCTATCGTGTGTGTGTGTTGGTGCACTGCGATGTGTACACCCTGCTGTCTGGAAGCATATGTCAGCAGCACTACCTTCAACTGCTGTGTCATTATCTGCCGGACCGTTCCACATAATATTCCACCAAAAACGCACTTTGTATCCTGGCGAAACCTGTCCTTTTGTGGGGGAATACGCAAGTGTTGCGACACGTTCAGCGCCATTTAATGTCTTTTGGCAACAGTGCCGTGTTAAGACCCTTTTGGGCAAGGCACGCGTTGTCAGCCCTTCCGGAGCTCCGACGGTACGTACAGCAGTAGCCTCCACCGTGTGCGTATTTTTCTGTTTCGGGTGAGACTTCCACCTGCCGTCTGGGGTGGCCATTCAATTTGTATCCTTGCGTTCGCAGGCGTACTTTTCTCCCCACCGGGTACCCGTCCTCCGTGCGGAAGGAGTACATGGAGTACCAGACCTGGGACACCGTTCAGGTGTGGAATCGCGGTTGTTGCGTAGCATACATGGTTTTTTTCGCTGTTCTGCGGTAGAGCGCTGTCCTTTTTTCTGTTGGTGTCCAATACATACTTTGTCCTCCTAACCGCAGGCCATGACTTTCTCGGGAAGGTGAGTAGCGTATTGGCCTAGTGACCTATGTAAACCTGGCAGAATTGCAGATCCTGGCCTATTTTGGCGCGGCGTCTGCTGCGGGCAGCCGCTGTGTCGGAGATTTTTAGTCGGTGCGACTTGCAGAATGTGCATTCAAGAACAAGGACGTGTACGTTGGCAAGAACTCCCGAGAATATCGTACGGCTGCTGTCGAGATCTCGCAAAGGTGCTCAATATGTTGTTGTTTTTTTGTTGTTGTTGTTGTTGCGTGTTGCTGCTGTTATGCAGGCTCTCTGCAGCTACCTCCGCGGCGTGCTGTGTCTGACCGCCATGCTTCACGCCTCAGGTGTCGGAGATGGTGAGTTGATTTTTTTTGCATCGTTTGCTCGCATGTAGGTGATGTAATCAAGACTGGTACCATTCTGCGCGATCTTGTTGGCGCGAAAGGGATGCTTTGTTGAGGCACACTATCCTTCTCTCTCGTTTTGATCCACCCGGAGCAAATCGGTGTCTCTCCTGCACCAAACCTGCATGCCCAAATCAAGCTTAAGTCTGCGTTACTTTCGCTCGCTGTTAGGTGGGCTTGCTCTGCACAACACGTGTGTGGCGACGGTCTCGGGCGCGCGGTGGAGGGGGTCATTGCGCGAAAGCGGGCCTGGCCGATCGTCCCGCCCCGCCCCCGAAACCCCGCCGCCGCCGTTACCAGCAGCATCACGTTCACCACGATGGAATCCCCGTGACATGCCGAGTGGCCGCACCTTCCCTCCTGGGTCTTGACTCTTTCGTTGTTTTTTGCATACGCCATCTCGTCTCGAGACCCGCTCAATTGCTGCCTCGGCTTCGTCCCTCTGCTCCCGCCAGAGAACGCTTCCGCCATCGCTGCGGCGATGGTTTGGGTCCTGAGGGACGGTTTCGGGATGATCGGGAGCCTGCTTTTCTCGTACGCGGCGTCTTCCCACATGGACAGCAACATCAAGGAGTGGCGGCTGTTCGCCGACATCGCCAACGACGTCGGCCTCACGCTGGACCTCGTGGCGCCTGTGTTCAGGGGCAACTTCGCCGTGGTGTCGTCGCTGGCTACCGTTTTTAAGGCAAGAAAGGACGTGGTGCATGTTTTTCTGGTCGTTGTTCGGAGCGACGAAACAGGAGCGTATGTTGCCTTGAGGCCCTTCCTTTTGAAGTGGCGGCCCTGAACACACTCCCTTTTTCACGGCCTCTGTACACCTGCAGCGCGTTTAGCTAGGACGAGCGTCGGGCACCCTTGATCTCATGTGTACACTTGACGTTTTCGGACTGTACGTAGACAATTTCATTTCAGTTCGATGTGCAAACAAGCGAACATTCCTCGCTTTTTGTTATCTGACGATCCTCTTAACCCTCTTCCCCGGACGCGTTGGCTGGGCATCGTGTTGTTATGCCGCCATGTGACGTGCTTTTGTGGGCCGCAGGCGTTGTGTGGGGTCGCGGCAGGTTGCACAAAGACGTCGATCACCAGTCACTTCGCCCTGAAACAGAACATGGCCGACATTTCTGCGAAAGAAAACGCGCAGGAGACGGCCGTGAACGTGTGCGGAATGGTAAGTTTTCCTTACTCCCCGCTGCATCATGTCTGTGTACGTCCGTGGGCGTCACGAGTAATATTGCTGGCAAAAATAGGCTGCTCCGCATTGCACCCCACGCTCTAAGCAAGTGCTGTAGCTTCAATGTTGGTGCAGCTCTTTCTAGCGTTCTGTTTTGTGTCGTTTTTGTTGTTGCTGATGACCAACAGCTTGTTGGTGTCGGACGAACTGTCGGCGTGGGAGCTTTCCGAAGATGCTTCGTTGCGCGCTTATTTCGATCAAAAACCTGCGACATTTCTCCCTTTTTGACGGAAGGCGGCCACTACTTGGGGAATTCGTTGTTTCTTCTCACGGAAAGTTACGATGATAGCTGCTTGTGATGTGGAGTCGTTTCGCGGGAAACCAATACGGCGCTATCTTCTCCTGCCGTCCCTTGTTCCTTCCCGTCCAAAAGCTGCTGGGAGTAAAAGTGGCGTCCTATCTGAGCGATGCCCCCACCGGGAGGGTCTTAATCTTCGTCTTCTTCTCGCTGCTCCACGTCTACGCCAACTACCGGTACATGCCGTCAATCCACCTCCTTCCGCTCGGTTTTAGTTAGTCTCGAGTTCGTGTTCCGGTCCCTGGACTCCGGGTCTAGTGTGTCGTGTGTAGGGAGGGAGCAAAGTCGTCACGGGCGCGCTTGTGTCCAACGAGAAGTGGGGGAGTCAATGGCGTGCTCAGACGAGACAACGAAGAGCACGCATGGTTGTGCATGTTATGCCTCTACACTCCACACCCTACTACTCGGACCCAATTCTATCGCGGACTGCGCGGTCGGTTTTCATCGAACGTGAAACGTCGCTGTTGGGGTGGCAGGACAGGGCAAACATGGCTCCTTCGCCTTCCCTCCACCTCTCTTTTCATCGCGCTGATCGCCTCCGTCTGCGCCTTCTCCTGCCTCTATGACGCGTTGACCGTTCTCTCTGCAATGTGCGTGTGCGTCTCCCCCCCCCCCCCCCCCCTTTTCTTTTTTTTTTTACCCCTAATCCTCTCTGGGCCGTGTTTTCCCTCCTGCTTGGTCACACAAAAACTGCGGGTCGGCGTTGCCCCTGGACACCCTCAACAAGCAAAAAGCGATGCTCCCCGTGGGGTCCTTCCTCCCCGGGAGGCACGAGGAAATGCATCCCAAATTGATTTCCCTCCGGGTGAGGGGGGGGATCTGCGTACGCACCTGCGCTTGGTTACCTATGCTCTCGTATCAAC
>FN649727.1:4945095-4979404 GCA_000310025.1 Ectocarpus siliculosus | reverse complement strand
GCCCCCACGGGGAGGTTTTTATTTTTGGTTTTTTTTTGGGTGTTCAAGGTTTAGGCAAAATACGGGTAAAGGGGGTAAATCCACCTCTTTCGGTTGGGTTTTAGTTAGTTTGGGGTTGGGGTTCGGGTCCCGGGATTCGGGGTTTAGGGTGTGGGGGGTGGGGGGGGAGAAAAGTGGTAAGGGGGGGGTTTGGGTCAAAGGAAAAGGGGGGGGGTAAAGGGGGGGTTAGGGGGGGAAAAGGAAGGGCAGGAAGGGTTGGGAATGTTAGGCTTTTAAATTCAACACCTTATTTTTGGGACCAAATTTTTTGGGGGGGGGGGGGGTGGGTTTTTTTGGAAGGGGAAAGGTGGGGGTGGGGGGGGGGGGAAGGGGAAAAAAGGGTTCTTTGGCTTTCCTTCCACTTTTTTTTTAATGGGGGGGTTGGCTTCGTTTGGGGCTTTTTCCGGCTTTTAGGAGGGGTGGCCCTTTTTTTTTGAAAGGGGGGGGGGGGTTTCCCCCCCCCCCCCCCCCCTTCTCTTTTTCTTTCTACGCGTAATCGTCTCTGGGCCGTGTTTTCGCTCCTGCTTGGTCACACAACAGCTGCGTGTCGGCGTTGCACCTGGACACGCTCAACAAGCAGAGAGCGATGCTCCTCGTGCGGTCCTTCGTCGCCGGCAGGCACGAGGAAATGCATCCAGAGTTGATTTCCGTCAGGGTGAGGGTGGGGATCTGCGTACGCACCTGCGCTTGGTTACCTATGCTCTCGTATCAACGGCTCGAGATGTCTCGCTTGCTTGGCACGGCGATCTCGTGACGACTAGATTGAGCCTGATCCACTTTTTTGTTGTTGTGGGCGCAACTTCTGTGGCTGGGGCCCTGTTTCGCAATGGTGCTCAACAAAGGCCAACCAGACCCGATGCCCTTGATTTGTGCCCGGTGCGACCCTTGCTGCACGACAAGGAGCGAGTGTGGATACCACTTAAGCTGTGGTGGAGATACAAGCTGCTGGGAGGGCGACTGGCGAGCCTGGCCCAGGATCGGAGCTCGTTGCTTCAGCTCAAGGAGGTTTACGGAGAAGAGAGGTCAGCCAAGGACCCGGCTGTTGTATTGTTTTGCAGTATTTCATGTTCGTGTGTGTGTGTGTGTGGGGGGGGGGTACTCATAGTCGTGCGTGCCGTAGTCGTTAGACCATTGACCTCGCCACCCCTACAAAGCCGGGACGGAGCACGCCGGGTTCTCACCGGACCAGGCTCTCACATCACCAAGCGCGAAGCGCCGTGAGGTATTTGGCGAGTCGCATGAAGGGTGCGCTGCATCCTGCTAAGGGTGTTCGGCATCTTGTGCTTACTTCCTTGCGTACGGATGACAGCTGCGTATGACTTAATTTATTTTCTGGTGCGTTCACTTCCAGAAACAGCTATAAGCACTGCGTAGCTGCCTCGAGGATGCTTGACCATTTTAACACAACGTGGTGCGATCATCCCCCTTGCGCGGAGTGAGGTTTCTCCACCCCGCACAACATGATCTACTCGACCACCATTATGGTTACCGCCAAAAAAAAACAGAGGTAAAAACCCCCCGGTAACCTGGTTGCCGAGTTCACGAAGTGAATTGGCTTCTGTTACAACGTCGTTGCCAAGCGACGAAAACCCAACCGATGGCAAACACCGGGGTGTGTATGTGTGCGGGGGGGGGGGGGGGTCTGTGGGTTTTGGTGATCGCTACACTGGTTTGCGTTGAGCAAAAAAGGTGACATGCGTTTCTCCACACACACACACTCATGCCGATGCATCGCCGGATTTTTCTTTGTTTCTGTTTGCTCCTTTGGTGTAAACCCTTCCTTTGCCGTATACGTCTGCGCTCTCGCGCGGTTCGTGGCGGGTGACCTTGCCTCTGGTGCGGTTTCGCTCGCCTCTCAATGACGTCGCGCGTGTTAGATTCATGGCGGCAATGAGTCCTTCGGGCTGCCTTAGCGTCGTGCTGAACTCCGCGGCGACCCCGGAAGACATGCTGAAGGCCTACTTTCTGTGCGTCGTGTTCTGGGAGAAGGTGTGTTTGTTGCTGTTGATGATGACGAGGGTGCCCTTGTTGTTGTTTCTCTTTGCTCGTTGTTGTTGTTCGCTTGTCGTCGACCCTGGAACATGCAGCCGCAGACGGACACACGCGAGGATTCGTCCAGTGTTTTATCGCCAACGTTGTACATAGAAGTACACCAGAAAGTATAAATTCGCATTTGTACAACCCTACGCATGGTAAGCACAAGGTGAACCACAGCGCCCACCCTCAAGCTGACCCCTCCCCCATCCACCACAACCTCCCCCCGTGGGACTCACCATCAGGCGGCGTTGTTGAAGGGAGTGGACGTGCGCGACTGCCTGGAGCGGGAGCGCTGCCTCTCTCTGCTGACCGAGTCCCACCGGTTCACCCAGGAAAAATTCGGAGAGTTTGTGTTCAGCTTGCGGCGAAACGGCTGGGACGTGGACCACCCCCTCCTCGGGTTCGGACCTTGGCGATGCGACTGGGAGCTTTCCAAGGGAGCCAAGGATGAATAGAGGGAGAGGGCAGGATTCGTGGTTCGGGATGCCCACGCTGTGCCGTGGCTAAATGTCGGGTCCTCTGCTTCTCATTCTCTCTCTCTCGCGCACGGACGTGTAGAGCTTGATCGTGCAGGACACGCTCTTTCTCTACGCCAGCGGAAGATGTAGCATGGACAAAGTGCAGTAGCGGCTGTAGTGCACCGCACCCGAAACCGTGGAGAGTAGATTGTCGAATGCGTGTTTGCTGTGGCGTGCACGCTGTGCCCTGATAAATCGAGCAGTAGCGGCCGTTACAAGAGGAGGATCATCGGGCGGGGATAACGCGGTGCCCGGTTGGCTAGCTTCCGAAGTGTCTGTTCTTTGTTTCTTGCTTCCCAGAGAGGATCGTTGACGCGAAGACGCCACCACCGGGATGCATAACACCCATCGAAGGGGGCGGGCGGACTTTGTGTGTTACAGTACTGCGGTTTTGTGTTGTCTTTTGTTCTGAAGCTACCTCCAGACTGGCTGGTGATCTCGTCGTGGACGGGACGGGTGGTGTGGAGTTTGGATTTCGTTTTTGGTGTGTAGGTGGATGGGTGTCATGTACCGGCATTCGATGCAAGGCGCACTTCTCAACGAGAGCAACGGAGAGGTGGGCTCAGTAGTTCAGGGCACCAACAACACGTCGGGGTCTTGTCACGGCGGACAGAACTCTGTTACCGTTGCTGTTTCTTCACGTGAAAGGGGTAGAAGGAAGCTTGCATTTTTTGCCGACGACTTGTACCTCCGCAATGACCTTGCCTGAGCGGTCACTCTTTGTGGGTTCAGTCGATGGCGGTTGTTGAGCATTCGACGTACAGTTGTGTACTGCTTGTCGTGTAGTTTGCGTGTTGGTTGTAAAGTGTTCGATAGATTGATTGAAAGCTCTTATTGGCGTGCTAGAGTGGTGGTTGCTCTCTCGACGGCTTCTTCAGAAAGCAACCCACCCCCCCAAGCGTCAATGAGGTCCTTTCTGGTGCGGCATGATGTTTTGTGCTTCTGCGTCAATATAATTATCATCGTGTGGAGGACACCTGTCAGGAGTATAACCAACCATGTGTGCACATACAAAGTGTAGGAAGATATGGCTCCCTCGGGGTATCTTGTCACAAGGAGAGTGACAGGAAATGCACCGTCGGAGATGGATATCTTCCGAAGTCCCTGGCCACTTGCCGAAAGTGGAAGCGGAGAGTCTTCGACTCTCCTCTCCCTCTGCCGCTATGGCCACTCTCTCTTTCTACCCTCTTCTCCTCGTTTACACATCACGAGAGGAAATAGCCTTCCCCTGGCAGTGGGATAATACTGCCACGGCACCGGCATCTGTCTCCGACAATAGCCAGTGTCCTCATTGGCGTCGACTAGAACACGGCTTCGCCGTGCTACTGTAGCGAGGAGAGACAACCAAGAAAAAGAGAAACAACATGCCGAAAACCTCTTCACAAAAGCGGAGAGACTTACGCGATGAAGTCAGGGAGGCGAACGCACTCGTCGCTGACCAGAATGCGGCGCTGGCGAGGCAGGCGCAGGAGCTGGAGGAGCTGCGGAAACAGCTCGGCGTCACTGTTTCCCCGTCACCGTTGATCTATCTCTGAAACGCCGGGAAGGGGCACCCCCTCTCAACGCGTGTCTGCGCATCGTCCCTCTCGGGGAGACCACTCCCAACAGGAGTCGATTCCCGAAGAGGACGAGCCGGGCACCGGTGAGGAGAAAGGAGCCACCCCGGAGAATTCGGACAACGACGGTGACGAGGAACATGACGGCGACGAGGAATGGGCTAACCAGAGCGAACGGCACATCATGTACCAATTGCTCGAGGGCTTCCGGTCACAGGACGTGTCCGCGGATGACCGACAGGCGCTCATGACCTCCGCTGGGGGACAGTTCGCTGACATGCTCTCCCGCCACTGGAAGGAGCAGTCGAATCCACCCGAGTGGCTGGTGTCCCTCTTCCGTCCTACCGCAACTCCACCCACCACGACTCCAGCCTCTGCAGCAGAGGTGGCCCAGGTGAATACTTCTTCGACAGCACGTAGCAGTATACCAGTTGAGGGAAATCAGAGCAGTGGAGGGAGTACCTCCCCCGGCCTAGTTTTTCGTCAACCAATCTTGCCCGCTGTCACTCAGAACACACCTGTCCATCCTCGGAACCTAGCCCCTGATTTAACATCTACTCCGGATAGCCAAGATAGTGATTACAGGCCTAGCAACCCTGTAGCACCCGAGTTGGTCCCTACTCCGGATAGCCAGGACAGCGCACACAGGACTAGCAACCCTGTCGCAATGTCTACGCCCCCGCTTGCGCGTTTTTCTATGCCCACAAGCACCCCTACCTCAACGCATACATCGGGACACAACCAGAAGTTTACCTTTCGCCAGAACGACCTTCCGAAAGAAATATCGACTATTAACAAGAGTTTAATTCGAAAATCTTGGCCCATGCCAGATATAGAATCCCATATTGATACCGTTGGAGGTGCAAAATTTATTACTGTCTGCGATATCCAGTCAGCCTACCACCAAAATCGAAGTAGACGAAGCAGAACAAGAAAAGACTGCGTTTGTGACACACAAAGGGAAATGGGTTTTCAAACGCCTCCCCTTCGGAATTGCGAATGCTCCTTTTCTATTTGCCCGTATGATGTCTCTGGCATTCTCTCACTTCGGACCACCCAGTGGACTTTTGGTGTATATGGACGACATTATTTGCTGCAGCTCAAATTGGGAGAGCCATCTAACCTTATTAGAAAGCATGCTCCAAGCACTCCAAGCGGCCGGTCTTACCTTGAAACCCTCCAAAGTACAATTTGGACCACAGGAAGTAAAATACCTGGGGCATATACTGTCGGCAAAAGGGATTCGTGTTGGGGAAGATCGTATAAAGTCTATTGTCGATTTGCCTGCACCCAAAACAATCAAAGCGCTTCGCTCAGTATTGGGAATGGTGAACTATGTGAGGAAATTTATACCCGACCTTTCTACGGTGATCGCACCGCTAGTCGAACTCACACAAAAAGAGCATGTAAAATCGATCGCAAAACGTTGGAACCAGGAACATGATAAGGCTTTTGCAGAGATCAAACGGTTACTCAGCAAAGCACCTGTGTTATGTTTCCCTGACATTACCAAAGACTTCGTGGTTCACGTAGATGCTAGTGAAGTTGGTGCAGGAGCATTCCTGGGCCAAAAGAACGGCGACGATGTGAATATTATCGCTTATTTTAGCCAACGATTTAACAAGGCTCAACGTCATTACTCTGCGACGATGAAGGAATGTTACGGTGTGGTTTTGAGTTTACAACACTGGCGACCCTACTTGTGGGGCAGACATTTCGAAGTTGTCACGGATCACGCGGCATTGAGATATTTGTACACAATGCAAGACACGTCTAATATGCTGACCAGATGGGCAATCGCTTTGCAGTCCTTTGACTTTACAGTGCGACACAAGCCGGGAAAGTTACATGTAGTCCCAGACACCCTATCTCGGTTGTTTGCGTTCGATCACCAACAACAGTTGGAAGCACCGCAACTTGCACCGATATGTAGGAATGTGCCTGATGACCCTGCGCTGCATTCAAATGTCCCACCACGTCCGTACCAAGTGTCTGCAGATCGTTTGGAAAACTTGCGACCGGTTCAAAGTGATCGCGAATTATTCGCTGAGAAATCAGTTTATATTAGCGCGACCAACGTATTTGAAACTATTAACCGCGATATCTTGCGTGAAAAACAAGCTCTTGAATATGGCAAGTATATCGACTATCTTACAAAACCTGACGCTCAATTACCTGATGACGAGACAACCACTTCCATGTCGTACTACTTCGTGCGTGATGGATTGCTGTTTAAATCGTATTTACCAGGCTACCTCCGGAAACGTAGTACGTAGTGACCAATTGGTGTTGCCTTACGCCCTTACCGGACTAGTGCTACACGCCTATCATGACCACGTATTATCTGGGGGCCACTTAGCGTCTAGACCGACTTATGAGAAGATTCGCCAAAAGTACTGGTGGCCAACCATGAATCGGGACGTCCGTACTTGGTGTCAAGAATGCCAAGCCTGTCAACGTCGGAAAACAGCCCACAACCGGAACAAATTACCAACGGGACATGTACCAGTACAAAGACCGTTTGAACGTATTTCGGTTGACCTAGTTGAATATAAAGTAGAATCAGTTTCAGCCGCCGGGGTACGGTGCAAACATGTCCTATCCATGATGGACCACCTAACCCGATTCACCGTGTTGACTCCGATTCCCAACAAGTCAGCAATCACTGTCGCTCAGGCCATTATCGACCGCATCATCAGCATCTTTGGATCGCCTGAACTGTTGCATTCCGACCAAGGACCTGAATTTGAGAACAGTGTAGTCCACCAATTACAGCGTATTCTGAACTACAAGAAAACCCGCACGACACCATACCGTCCGCAGGGTAATTCTGTCTCAGAACGAGTACATGCTACCATGCACGCAATGCTTGCCATGCATAGTTCCATGAACCGCGATAACTGGGCATCATTGCTGCCTTTTGTCCAACTGGCTTACAACACGTCATTTAGCTCCACCATGCATGAAACACCATTCTTTCTTATGTTTGGTCGGAAGCCACGACTACCAGTTGACATTATCCTCGGCATCCCTCATGTGGGAACAACAGCGAATACCGAGGAATTCTCTAAAACAACACAGGAAAATCTACAGGTTGCTTTTGAACTAGCGCGCCGTAACCTATCGGAACGCACAAAAAAACAAGCTGCTAAGAACGCTAAACTGCGCCCTATCCCTGTGTTTAAACCTGGTGATCTAGTACTTGTGTACCGCCCATACCAGGATTCGGATGGACCAAATCCGAAATTATTGTTACCGTGGAGAGGACCTTACGTCATCTGCTCTAAATTATCACCGGTGGTATATAGAGTGAGACGCCAGAACGAAACTCGAGAAGTTTCGGTCCATTTAGCCCACATTAAACAGTACTACGCGAGGAAAACGCCACCTGCGCCAGACTTTGATAAGCTTTCCGAGTTTTTCTTAGGACGCCAGATTCCGTTGCCCGAGCTAGACCATCCCGACGAAGCTCAACCGAAAATTGAATCCTACGTCGTTGACAAAGTGGTAAGTCATAAGAGTGGTAAGGGGCCGAAAACCCCGTACAACTACAAGTATCGTTTGCGTCTTCGAGGCTACGGCCCTGAGTCAGACCTTGAATATAGAGCAGACGAAATTCCACAATGTCAAGAAATGATATCTGCCTACCGAATCCGTTGTGGTTTGGAAATCGTGCAGCCTAATAAATCGTCGTCTCGTGCCCCAGTTGAACAGGGAGACCCAAAATCACCCAGTAAAACAGGGAAACGAAAACGAAAAACAGGCAGCTACTCCTCAAGAACCTTTAAGTCGGAAATTGGCAACGCAAAGTGGCTCTGAGCCACCGAACAAAACCAAGAAGCGACGAAGAAGGCTCCTAAAGGAGGGTCCATTACCCAAGTCGCGTTCTGCTACGACACAGAGTGATACTCAATTGCCCTGCCGTACTAGCAAACGAAAACGAACTAGGGCCCGGAAATTAAACGAATGATTTATTCTATCGTTCCTAACAGTTGCCATGTCTATCTTTTCCGAGACTTGAGACAAATTTATACTACTATTATTCTGTGTTATATATATATATTTAGCACAGGACCAGTAGCCACGGTGGTTGGTTGTATCCAGTGGAAACAACCTATTTTTGAAGTGTTTGGGGAAACACTCGCGAGGAGAATTGAATGATACCACCGCTGTCCCAAGATCTTATTTTTTTATGAATAGATCTTATTTTTGATGAACAGATAAACTTGCCAGAGGGTCACCTCATTACAAGTCCATCCTCCATCAAGATCTTATTTTTTGATGAATAGATAAACTTGCCAGAGGGTCACCTCATTACAAGTTCATCCTCCATCAAGATCTTATTTTTTTGATGAATAGATAAACTTGCCAGAGGGTCACCTCATTACAAGTTCATCCCCCATCAATACCTTATTTGTGATGAATAGATAAACTTGCCAGAGGGTCACCTCATTACAAGTTGTTCATCCCACCAAGATCTTATTTGTGATGAATAGATAAACTTGCCAGAGGGTCACCTCATTACAAGTTCATCCCATCAAGATCTTGTTTTTGATGAATAGATAAACTTGCCAGAGGGTCACCTCATTACAAGTTCATCCTCCATCAATATCTTATGTTTTGGTGAACAGATAAACTTGCCAGAGGGTCACCTCATTACAAGTTCATCCTCCATCAAGATCTTATTTTTCGATGATGAATAGAGAAAACTTGCTAGAGGGTCACCTCATTACAAGTTTATTCCTCATCACGATATTATTTTATGATGAAAAGACAGACTCGCCGGAGGGTCACCTCATTACGAGCCTATCTCTCATCAACCCCACAGCATTATCATGCGAAATATTTTAGTACACTAGCTGTCATCTTGATAGCCCAGTACCCACAATTTTTTTTCTAGACTTTACTAGTATGGACCACATCTATCACTACTCTGTCTGAAGACTCCGTGTTTTTTAACACGCGTTGTATGATAATCAGGCCGAGTTGATGATGTTGTACCAGGTAGGTTAACTCCAATACATGTGTCTCCATGAGCCACTCATGTCTATGGCCGCCAAAAGCACATCTTTAGCACAGATGGACTTGTGGCGCATAGAGGGGGGGGTGATGTGGAGGACACCTGTCAGGAGTATAACCAACCATGTGTGCACATACAAAGTGTAGGAAGATATGGCTCCCTCGGGGTATCTTGTCACAAGGAGAGTGACAGGAAATGCACCGTCGGAGATGGATATCTTCCGAAGTCCCTGGCCACTTGCCGAAAGTGGAAGCGGAGAGTCTTCGACTCTCCTCTCCCTCTGCCGCTATGGCCACTCTCTCTTTCTACCCTCTTCTCCTCGTTTACACATCACGAGAGGAAATAGCCTTCCCCTGGCAGTGGGATAATACTGCCACGGCACCGGCATCTGTCTCCGACAATAGCCAGTGTCCTCAATCGAGCGAAATAGGTGTATCCTAGACGACACACTTGTTTCCCGGTCGATATTGTTATTCTGCGACTTCGTTGTCTAGTTGTTTTGTTGTTCTGGTTGCTGGCGGAGACGGTCAGTGGCCAACGCAGATTGCATGGCCCACAATTTAGTGTCACGAGTTTGTTTGCGAAATGTTATCTTTGTGCTCACGTTCTGCTGTAATGATGAGCACAATAACGGTTTTCTGTAGCGGTTTCGGTAGGAACAGTTGGTAAGATGGATCACATAGATATCAAGAGACCGAGTTCTCCGAAACAACTTTGACCCTTGTTTGTGCTCAAGAAGAGCCGTTGTTGGCAGTTTCGCGCAATTCCCCAACCAAATTACGGTGTACAGTGCGGTATGCCCCGAGCCCCCGCCTTCCCCTTGAGGTGTTTCTCCTGGAGGAGCGCAGAATGCAATGCATGCGTGGGATGAAAGTTGGTGCCCGAAGTAAATGTCGTTGTCTTTCACCTTAGTCTTGTTGTTTCCAGTCACTCCAATCCGACCGTGTGCAAAATATCGCGGGAAGAACCCGAGATCACAGATACGGCCAGGACATTGTCGAAAGCAGAATCAAGCGTTCTAGCAAAACATGTCCTGCTCACAGAAGGTTATCCTCCGCCTCTCCTTGCTTCTCAACGGCCCTAGACGAAACGAAAAACGTCCGGTCCTTACAATATGGATTTCGACACAATGTGCGAACCCTCTCTGCGAAAAATCGGTTGAAAATGAGATCAAAAACGCCTCGCAGTGTTGTACACGTCGCTCGCGGGCCCTCCGGGGCTCCAACCAAACACCGTTCGTGCGCGCGCCTTGAAGCGGTAGCCCGCCCCTGGCTTCAAGTCCCATACCATGCGGGACTCCTCACGCCTTGACGATGGGGATGCTGTTGTTGTTGTTGTTGTTGTTGTCGAAGAGTTCGAGGGGTCCTCTCGACCACCTTGCTCTCTCTGGGAGTCCACCACTAGGCGCCACGTTTCTTCACCCTCGCTCATTCCGGGGGCCCACCGGCACCTTTGATAGTCGTGGCAAAGGCGATGTACATGACCGTACATCATCCACGATGTTGACAAAAGTGTCTTTCAAATCACGCATCCCTATCAAGTCATGCATAGATCATTGTTTAACGCCCTGCTCCTTTTCACGCACCAGGGGGGGTCAGGGGGTATTCATGATGCATTGTTGCAAGTAAGATTGGGACGAAGGTTCGACATGCACATCAAACGTGGTAAGTGACCCATACGCTCGCCACCCGCAGTTTGAATTCAAGTTTGATTTGTTTGAACGCGTCCTTACATTCGCACGCCTACACATAAGGCTTTCGACATGGAAAGACTGGCGGACTAACGTGTTGCCGCGATAAACTGTCGAGAACCTGAGGGCATATTGCATAACTGAACGGCATCGCACAGTACGACGTCACGTGCAACTCAACGACCAACATACATGTGCATCTCAAAGCCGAGCAGAAGCCCCGCCCCTGGTGGCGCGCGTAGCTTCAAAGCCAGCCATGTTATGCCTCGGTCCACCAGCTCCGGCGCTTCGCAAGGCCGCAGCGGGTTCAAGACAACCGGTGGGGTAGGCGGGCCGAACTCGCTCCATCCGAGCCCGTTGCGGGCTCGGACCTTGAATCGGTATGGTTGCGCCTAAAGACGAGAGGGGGGTTGCAAAGGGACTTACATACCTATACTTCGTATATCGCTTGTGGTGATGTATGTATATAAAATAGTATCTTGTCTTGACGACACTAGAAAATATTATAAGCTGAGACAGGTGAAACTGCTGATGAAGCTCTTCATTGCCCAA
The DNA here is from genome assembly GCA_000310025.1 of Ectocarpus siliculosus. NCBI lineage: Eukaryota > Phaeophyceae > Ectocarpales > Ectocarpaceae > Ectocarpus > Ectocarpus siliculosus. The sequence continues at coordinate 4,967,992 of FN649727.1, read as the reverse complement.
CGTCAGAATACACCGCTTCCCTTGGGTCAGGTGCTTACCTCGCGCAACCCACTCAGGGTTGCCGTCGGTGCGGCCTTCGTCAAGGCTACCAGTGTCCATTTGCCACTTCCGCTCGTCTTGTCTTGGCCTTGGGTGGAGTCTGCCACGCCCCACACCTAACGTCACGCGCTGATATCGTCATTGCAATAATGGCGCAAGACCGATGGTCCGAGCGTTGTCTGTTCCCCGACGGCCGAAATACCTTCATAAAACCACCTCTATGACGGATGGTCCAGAAGTGCTTGTGGTTGGCGAATTTTTGTGCACACCTGTGACCAAAAGTAGTGTTTTGTTTCATTTACTGTTCCCACACATCATCAGCAAAACCTCTCGCACTTATTTCCAAACTCCATCGCTCCGAGAGAGTAGCTTTCTTTTTCTGTATTTTCCAAGCCACGATATGAAAGGCTCCTAACTCACCTCGTAGTTGGTAGTGATCGACCCATTAGTACAACCCGCGTCCCACTCTAGCACCATCGTCGTCGACGCGCTCGAGCATAACTTGGCTGTTTTCGCTAAGTCTTCCACACTCTCATCCTCTCGGCTCTTCCCTTCTTCCAGTTCTCCGTGATTTCTCTTCGTCGTGGCATCGCCCGATAACTCAGGCAGGAAAGGCGACTCCCCGATGCTTTCCGCTTCATCGTTGCTCAACCGCACTCCTCGCGCACCAGTTTGCTCCATGCCCACCTCGTCCTGCTCTTCCGCCTGGGATGTCGCTTCGTGCGTCCGTCGCCGGATTATTTCCTCGTCGTCCCTGCTTGTTCGGACACATTTGTCCCAATCTTTTACCTCGAGCCCCATCACCTCCGCCCTCCCCTCCCCGTGGACGATACTCTTGCAAGCGGCCTTGCCGACTCCCTCACCAGCACCCTGGTCACCATGCGTTTCCGTCCTCCCATCGTCGCCACCGCTGCCACTGCTGTGGCCGTCGTAACGGCTTTCGCTGCCGGCATCTGCGCAACCATTGACATCTCTTCCGGTGTCGGCGAAGTCTTCTTCCGCGCGAGCCTTTCCTCGGACAACAGCGGCCGCCGCAGCCGCCGCCCTCGTTCTCCTCGAGAAGGCAGCATCCCCGCCCGCGTCCACGGACCCCCTTCCGTCGACACCCCCACCATCACCATCACCATCACCATCACCATCACGACGATTGTCTCCCCTCGTGATACCGCTTGTTGCGGGTTCTTCGGCATCGGCCGACAACAAGGCCCCAGTGTCGACCATTCCCCCTACCACAAGCGGGTCCGATGCCAGCTGGCGGGTGCATGGGCAGGCGGGGGGCGCGTCCGGCGGCGAGCAGATCGTTTTGAAAGGACTGCTCACGATGGACTCCTCGCTGGCCTGCCAGCAGCCGTTGGAGTACGCGCGCAACCGAAACTGGTACTCTGTTCCGGGCATGAGACCTGTCCTTGGGGGCATGCCGGGGTATAAACAGGGGGCGGGGCGGACTGAGACATGGATATACACGCCTCGTGATACGTTCCCCAAGTGCCGTACGTCATCGTTAACATGACCGAAACAAAAAACAAACTTCCCGTACCTTTGCAGCGAAACGTGCTCTCGCCTTCGCGTAAACCAGGAATATCCCTCGAACACAAAATCCAGCTGTCGTCATTGTCGCCCCTAAAGTCTGTGCCGTACTTGAAGACCTGGTACGTAGCCCGTTTGGTAGAGAGTCGATCCGCGAGGCGGGAAGTGTTTGAAGCGGGTAGGCGAGCGACCGGGGATTGAAACACCGCAACTAAGGCCCCCGCTGGTGACTGACGGTCTGTTGACTCTACCGTGCTTTGCGGTTGATACTAGAGCCGCTGATACTACCCGATCTGGCAATAGAGGCATGAGCAACAGGGCACACAAGTTTAGCACCGCTACGCACACATTGTACTCGAGATTGACGGGTGAATCAACACTCCCCGGCCAAATCTATAGTATGCCTGCTGTGACCCCTTACGAGACGAATGCACGATCAAGGCGATATTCAATATTCCTTCGCTCGAAAGCAAGCGAAAAAACACCTAAACACAGCCACTTTCAAGTGCATGCGCATGCCTACAGAACATGTGACTTCTCCGCGTGCACGCAGGGTACACGCCCACCAAGATCAATAAAAAAACAACCAGCAAAATACACACTCGTCTGTACCCTTACGTACCCGCCTCGACAACTCCCATCGCAAGACGTCCCCATCGGGCTTGTTGAACCAACGCATGAGCATCTGGGTGGCCCCTCTTTTGATGGGCAGGATGATGTCCTGGGCCTCCAGGGCGTCGCTCGAGGGTGACCAAGGACCCCATCCGGCCAGGTTCCCCGCCCTCACCCGGAACAGAGCCCTGTGGTTGTTGTTTGTGCCCAATGGGAGTGGAATTTGTTTTCGGTGTGTCTTTATGCCGTTTGAGAGCCTCCTTGTGCTCCCAGGAAAGTCTTGTCGCTTCTTCGGGCGGGAAAAATGAGAGTGTATAGGTCTACACTGTGAGGTGGGATGATCTTGCGATTTTAGCCCCGAAGAAATCATCAACAGTGACTTGCAAAGCGGAGATTCCCCCTGCACCTTCACATGTGCCGCCCACCACCTATCTCTCCCCATGCTCCCCTTACCACACAAAGTCTCCTAAAGCATATGTATGTACCAAGTGCGTTCTTCATCTGGCGCACCTGCAGTAGGTGGGAAGCCCCCCCGCGGTATGATAGGGAGACAGTTTGTCCGTCCTTCGCCCGATCCATACTCCGATCTTCTTTTTGTCCTCGTCCATCGCCCCCGTCCCCGACCCTCCTCCTCCCGACACCGAAGGTAGCTTGACCCTGGATTCTTCAGTAGAGCCCGACTCCACACCGGAGCCAACACACGCGGGCGTCTCTGCTGGAGCTTGTGTTGCCTCGGTCTGGGTTCTCGAGGCAGAGCAGATAGAATTGGTTGAAGTCGTTACGGTAACGGTGTTCGTGCTCTCGTCGTTGCCGTTGCTGTTGTCGCTGCCACTGCAATCGCTGGTGGTGGTGGTAGTGGTGGTGGTAGTGAGGAGTTCACTGCTCCCAGTCTTGGCCAACACACGCCCCTTGTCCCAATCGGGGTGATGCCGGTCGAGAACCAGCCGTTGGATCTCGTACCTGGTGATAGGCTCACCTGTTTGCCATGCATCGACGTATTGAGTAAGAATGCACCACCAACCGAGGATGTGTGGAACAAACGAGATGGCTTTAGTCTGGGTCCAGACGAGATGTGGACGTGATGTCTAGTGCGACGTGGATTGTTGTCTAACATTCTACCCATCAGGAGACGGGTCTCTGCCGCTCTCAAGCGGTCTCCGCATTGAGGGGGACGATTTGTTTGGCATGTGTCATGGCGTAGCCGGAACAAGGCTCCGTTGAACTAATATTGCCTTTGAGAGTCTAACTCCGCGAAACAAAGCTTCGCTCATTCTTCTCCGTTCAGTGTCAGTGACTCTTGGCCCGCTGTTGCCTGGAAAAAGCAAACTGACCGCTTTCACCACACCATTCACCTTTCCACGCGCCATTCGCGCCCAAAATGGTAAACGCATGGCATCTTCGATTACATGGTCATCTCGAAAGCGAAACAAAGCCAGCCACCGCCAACGCCAACGCCAACTCCACAGCCAAGTCCCCAACCTGGCCTTGTTGCACACACATGCGGGCACGGGCAAACACAGAATCCCCGCCTACCCGGTTGCCCGAAGGCGTGATCGAACGCCACGCGTGTGCTCGCTCAACAACACCCTTACCGTTCTCGTACTTGGGAGGCACCCAGCCCACGGTGATGCTGTTGGGTGTCGCCGACACCATGTTGGCCGCCTCCTTCGGGGCTGACGGCGGAGAAACCCGAGTGCGGAGCAGGGCCTCTCGCGACGGGACGCCGTAGCCGGCGAGGGTTTGCGCCGAGACGCGCACCTTTGCGTACAGCAGGAGAACACGCGTGGTACGTGTAGTGGTGTGCGACCGGGGAGCGAACGTTGTGTCTTAGTCGTCTTGGTGATCGATTTGCTTACTACTAAGATGGAAACTAATTTGCATCGGCACCATGGCAACAGAGGCGTTTTCGCGAGTGGGAGGATGCCCATTGAACACATACGGGCTTCAGGTAGGAATGATTGAACTTCAATTTTTCCCTGTCTTGATGGTGGTCAACCGGGTGTGTCACTTGCGAAAAATATAATTTACCTGCGTCGTTGATTTGCGACCCATGTCTTGGGATGCTTGGCGATTTGGTCAGCATGCATAGACACTAGATGTATCTTTGTCCCGACGACTACAGATATTGCTCGCCAGGCACCGTCTGTTTGTACAAGGGAAACGAGCAAACCAAATCGAACCAAGCACAGACTCCATGTTCCAATGAGGCTGTTTACGCCCTTGTTGTGGCCGCGAGCCCGAGGGGAGAATCGGCTAACGTGAAATTTGTCGTTCATGAGCATAAACACGAACGAGAGCAAAGCCTCAGACGAAAAAATACCTACTTGAACCTGTTATATTGTCTGTTCACCCCTGAGTCCGCACCTACCATTCTTTGAGACGTTCCAGCCGGGGTCACAAAATCTACATACGTGTCTTTGCTTTTGTTTACCCTCAAGGTGCCTCTATTGCTAGCTGAGAGGAGAGTCCTACTTCTAACAAAGGAGACTGAACTCCTACGCCGGAACGCGCCTCTCACCATGTAGTTCGTCGCCGGATAGAGGTGTTTGAGCCGGAGTGGAAACGCTTCCACCTCGCGCCTCTTCCAAGGGAGGGCCTCATCTGCGGTGGTCTCCCCTCCCCCGGTGTTGGGCCGCCGGAGCGAGGAGGCCGACGCCGCGCCTAGCGCGTCCCTGTAAAATGATGTACTATATTAGGTACGAAAAATACGGTCGTGAACGGTACAGTGTTTGGATCTACCCCGAGAGACGAGGCGTGTGTATTATTTCTACATGAGGTTAATGGTGCCACCTGCCTCGATAGTCAACCGCGGGTACACTGTAGACATCGCAAAAGGCTGACATGAACGAGTCGTCTGTGATATTTGTGCTTCGAAACAAAGAAGCGCGTGGTTGCTGCGCGCTCTGTCCATTCTCTATGCGACAATTCAGAAGACAGTCTACAAGTAAGTGTGGCAAAAGGCGCGGCGTCAGAACAGCAGCATACCGCCAATACAGCATGGTAAAGTCTACCTGTCCCCCCCCATAGAGAACGCCTGGTGCGATGTAGTGCATGCCTCTTCCGCTGTGCCCGGCCTGATCTCCGCGCCCTGCCAGCCCGCCCGTCCTCTCTTCTTCTTGCCCTTGCGCGGAGGTCTTACCCTCTCGGCGACGTGTCTGCTGTGGGCGGGACACACAGGTCGCGACCGCATTGGCCGCCATTCCACCTTTGATGTTCATGGTATGCGATGGAGAGAGGTTGTGATGTAGAGGCACGTAGAGCATGATTGGACTGGGTGGGCCGGCTCATACTGGCGTATGCACAGATGCCCCTCAGCGAAAAAACTCAGACATTATACCCTTAAACATGCCCCGAAAATCAGCAAAAGTACAACGAAAGAATACGGCACCCGCGCACCAGATAACCCACGAAGACCTCCTCGTCGTAGCTCCTCAGCGGCTCGCTCCAGGTCAGGTCCAGGGTGTTGTGCGTGATGCCTCGGCACGAGACCGAGACGATCCTCTGCGGCGGGTCCGTCAGCATCCCCGAACGCTCCGCCACCTACGTTCCAGTACCAACATTATATTGTTGATGTCTATCGCTGACGTTCTGCTGGCTCTTATGTTACATCGCCCCCGCCACGCATATCAACGCCACCCACCCCCTCCTCTCCGTGAGAGGGTTGTTCGTTTCCTGTTTGTTTCTTCAGGCTGTTTACTTTAGTGCCGCATTTACCTCCGGGTCACTGCTCGCCGCCATCGCCTGATATGCCGTGAGACCTTTCTTGTCCCGGATAATCTTGCTTGCACCGACTTCTAGCAGCCAGGTGCACGCGTCCCAGCGTTTGGCCAAGGCGGCTAGGAAGAGGGGGCTCCTGTCTTCCGCACCGCCGCGAGCGTCCACCTAAGGTTGGCGGTCGGGCAAAGAAGAGTATGGCGGCGAATCAGAAGCAACGCGCCTCTCATTGCTGATGATGTTGTTCTTGCACAATCTGTCGCAAGGCCTTTTCTAACCTGGTATCTACACTCTTTGTTCGGTAGACTGCTGCTGAGCGAGGGGCGGGGGGCGGGGGGCGGGGGGCGGGCATGTTTCTACAGCGAGGTCCACGCCCGCACAAATGTCGCGAAGATTCCGCCCAACGACCTCCCATCAAGCAGATCGTTTGTCCCTCCCGCAAAGTCCAACTCAAACTTGATCAATTTATCTTTGGGCAATTTCTGCGTCGTTTCCTGGGCGGGGAATAGCTACTCCCCGCAGCAAAAGACCACCGCGAGATCTTAAACGCAAGTGTTATCAATAAAATCTTATCAACAGACCCGCTTCAGAACACTAGATCGTTCATAACCTTAGCCCCCATGGCAACCAACAGGCGAGCGCTGTCCAAGTGCCCGAACTCCACCGCCGCATGCAAGGCCTGGTACTTGAGGGTCGTGTGAGAGTGGTCGATGGGCAGCCCTGAGAGTGTCGAGTCAAAGAAAAGAAGCGGTCGAGTGCTGATCGGGAAAATCGGGGTATGGCCCGTATCGTTGAAGGTGGCCGTTAGGGTGGCCGTGCTTGGTAGCAATGGTCGTCTACAAACACCAGGACAAATGATCAATGGTCGAAGTTGGCACGCAAGGAGTTCAGGGAAGGGAATTCGGGTGTAACCCGGTACACAATGTAGGAAGGTGATGACCGGGTAATCCTCTTTGGCGACTCCCACGCGCGTGATTGTGCATGTTCCGCGGAAACGCTAGTGCAGAGAGAAGTCTGTCGATCGAGCGTCTGGTCTGCTGGCCGTTGGCACGACAACCCTGGGGTCTGCTTCGAGAGCGCGACATCGCCAGGATCCTTTCGACCGAAGTATCCTCGTCCTGATGCCTTTATGGAAGGGTAGAAAAGATTGATGACATTGGCACAAGAGAAAAACAAGAAACGTTAGCGGTGTAGGGACAGTGTACTGCTGTACCTTCCTCGAAGTAGAAGAGAACGACGCCGACGTGCCCCCTGGCGGCGCAGGTGACAAAAACATCCCCCGCCTCCGGCGCAGGCAGTACCCGGATCGCATCCAACATCATCTGAGATGACCGCTGCAGCTGCTGCTGCTCCCCTTCCCGCCGGGGGGTGAGCTCCTCTTCGATGCAGTCCAGAAGTTCTACTGCCGCCCACTCTGGCTCTATATGGTGTCTGCATGCGCACAGTATCATAGCATATGAAAGCTTAACATTTGGAGCTAATCGGCGAATCAGTTCCTAGTCGTCAGGTATGTACAGGTAGACCAGGATATCTACGCGCGGCTAACGTTAGCAGAAATCCAAGGTTCTAGCTTCCACCGCAGTTCCTATGCACAGACATTTCAGAGTATAAGGCCACTCGGATGTCCAAGGGCTACAATTGCAGTACAGGGTATGACCGAGTACGAAAAGAACTGGTGATGGGTTGGCCGCCCTACGCCTTGTTGTTCCAATAGCGTGGCCAGCCAGTGGGCGACCATTTCAAAAGGAAATAGGCAAAAAATTGGGCCCTTCGCTTTGATTGATGCCCATGTTAAGCAAATGCCCCATCACTGGTTGAACAACACCAGAAACGGGATATCAATCATCTCACTGTTAACACTAGTGGCAGGTGGACTCACCTCGTTACTCGAGAAATGGCCGACAGTAGATCTTCGCGCCTGATATCAGCTTTGGATGGCGGCCGATGCTGATGGTGCTGGTCGGCGGTGCCTCCAATGACGCGAACACTGGTCACAATGGCGCCGTTATTGTTTCTTTGCTCGAAGAATGTTTGGTCGCTGTCCTGGGTCACGCCGCCAAGCCATGCGGGCCCTGCTGTTTCCCGTTGGTCGCCCACCCAGGAGTTAAGGGCACCCCCAAATTCTAAAGTATATTGGGAACATGAGGGAAAGGAAGTTGGTGTAGGTGACTGTAGTTTGTTTGTGTGATGGGCTGTTCTGCTGCCAACCTTGCAAAACTTGAGCCTGCCCTGTTTTCAGGTAGTCGTTCTTGAGTCGTAGGGTCACGTTGAAAGGAGTCGTCCCTTTTCGCAATCTTCGACTACGTCGGTATCATTTCTAAGGGAAACACATAATTTCCCTGTTTAGGGTGTCCGTCGAAATGGGGGCAAAGCCATGAAAACGAGAGATGAAAATAATAGTCTTCCAATGATTCTGAACCAACTTCCTATAATAGCTTCCCGAATAACTTTCCTCCGGAAAATTGATTGTATTGACAATACCAATGCTTTGCATGCTTCGTTGTCACAGGAACATGTGAAAGTACAGTAATACCTTTATCCAAAAGCAGGTCTCCGAGGAGTGACTCCGGCCCGTCGCGATGGGCGCTATTTCTGTTGCTGTTACCGGTGTTGGCTTTCAGACAGCGAAGGGCCTCGTGTACGGTCGCTTGCGCCCTTTCTCTTGCCCGGTTGCTGCCCCCAGCAGTTACGCTCCCGCAGGAACGGAGCAGCGAAGTTGCGAGGGGCCCCGCGCAGAGTCGGCGCTCTTCCTCCTGCTCTCGCAACGCCTCTAGCATAGCTGCCAGGGCCGAGTCTTGAGGCCTTGTCCGTCGTGGCAGCAGTTCTTGTCGATTATTTGGTTCATTTGATTGTCCCCGAAGGGTAGAATCCTCCATTTTGGTTAGACTATGTACTCCCACTTTCTGTCAAACCTGTACGTTGCAGCAGTGCATGGAGAATAACGAGGCGACGAAGAACATAACACATGGTGCATATTCGGGAGATCAGCGATCGGACCCCTGAGCTGAAGTGCGAATTCATATCTTCTACAGGTCAGAGTCCGGATGGATCTGCAATGAGAGTTCATGGCGCTACATGATGACCAACCTCGGGTGGTTCTACGGTTGCCCGAGCTTTTTAGATTGCGAGGGAGAGCGACAAATGCAGAAAGGGAGAGACAGAGAGAGAGACAGAGAGACAGAGGGAAACGGAGGAAGCAGGCATTTTACTCCCTGAACCACCACTATCTCCTCTTTCTTCGTGGGAACACATCCATCCATGCATCCGTCCTTATGTCCACACAATACGTTTATATTAAGAATTAACAGTATATCCATTCAATGCATTGGATGTGTGATGACTAGGTAGTTGAATGGCGCATGCCGGCCGCACGCTACACGCATCAAATCAGGTGTACACGTACGTGCGGGAATCAACGCGACAATTCCCATCTGTTGGGTACTCGCCCCACCACTTGCCCTTCCCCTAATCCTACACGTATGGAATGTGTAGCTAGCACACATAATATCTAGTACTTTAGGCGTTCAGTACTCTGCAGCAAAAACTCCCTACTTGTACCGTTGCGGTATTTTCAAGAGCTTTTTCATCCCGGTTGAACTTGTACAGGTACGCCCCAACAGCAGCAATAGTGAGCTCTCACCGAGTTCCCGCAAAGAAAAACGTTGGTCTATCCCGTTGCCTGGCATCCCTAGATGCAATTCCGGTCGGTATCCCCCAAAACAAGCTTTGGTTACACGTGAAGCCGTGAGCCGTGTAGCCGTGACACGTGAAGCCGGGAAGCGTGAAGCCGTGGAAAGCTACATACAAGTGGGGCCTGCGGCCTCACCAGGGGCGGCGAGATAGGTTACGGTTGGGATTCTGGACAGTAACGGTTACAACTACCATGAATTAATTAGTACCGACGGAGATCTCTTTTCATGCACAAGAAGCAAATACTACTGCTGTCCCAAGTGTGGGAACACGCCCTTCTCCGGCCACGACACGCGAATACTCCATTAACTTCTCCCTCCATTGTCGGTATTTCGTCGTAGTGGTGACGTGGATGCATCGAAGCTTCGACTGAATCGTCGGCTGATGAACACATTTCGACACACCAACACTTGTACATTCCTACACCTGAATTCGCGAGCAGCCGTCGGCGGACGTGATCCAATCTGATCAAGCTGGAGTATCATCGTATGGGAGGAAGCTGCTTCCTAGCGAAGTCCTTATGAGAAAGCGCTTGAAGCCAGAACGCTGATTGTCGGGATACAGTTCCCCCACGGTCGCCAGCATGATCATGTCCAGCTCCCTGCCGCAGCAGCGGGTGCACGGAATCTTGCAGAGGATGCAGGTGTGTGTGCCGCAATACTAAAACACCACATGTAGAATACCCTATTGATTGTACTCCTCCAGCCAATCAATAAATCGTTCTCTATTCTGCACTTACTAGTCTAAAGGTAGAGTACTGCTCCCACCGTCATCGTTCCTTGTGCCATCGGCTGCCTATTTACGTACGTACATCTCAGACAGACCTAGGGAACGTCGAATGCCTGAAGACTTGCTGCGGGGCTCTTGCGATACTCGCCAAGGACGAATCCAACAAACTTCTCATTGCAAGGGATGGTACTCGACTGATCCTCACCGTCATGGAGGGCCACGCCACTCGCCCTGATCTCCAGGTATGAAACATGACACTCAAGGTAGCGAATTGACATCGTTCGCAATGGTGGGGGAGAGGAAGCACCTGTTTCTCCTGGTTACCACAGCAGTGTCTTGACACAATCCTCCAGAAACCACACACTCAGATGACATATATGACATAGGGAGTTGTAACGCTTCCGCTTGTTACACCGTTATCGAATTTCTCCACCGTACTATCGTACACAATACGGGATACACATGATTGCGTACCATCAAGCAAATGAGATCTATCCGTTGAAGACAAGATTCAAAACAGGAAGGTTGATTGAGAGATCGTTGGGCAACAAGGCCTTTAAAATCTCAATTTCATGGTACATGTATCTCATTCTTTGTAAGTATGCCTCGTAAGCTGAACATATTGCACACCCATTTCGACGCCTACCCTGTCATCGATTGCGGCCAAATAACAGGAGGCGGTCTGTGATCTGTTGTGGAGCCTCGCCTTCAACAACGGCCTTGTGAAGGAGGTTGTCGGGAGACAAGGAGGCATCGCCCTCATCTTGAAGGGCATGTCGTCCCACCTCTCCAGCCCCGAGCTGATCAAGAGTGCTTGCGGTGCCCTGAGCAATATGTGCCAGAACACGTACAACCAGAACCTTATCGCTGCGCACGGAGGCGTCAGGTATGATCGAGTCGTGCGGCCAAGGGGTCAACGACTGGACGTAATTCTAGTTCACAGCCAGCGATGTCGTTGATATTGGCACATGTTCGAACGCTACTGCAGCTCACGGACGCAAGGCCGAGTTGTTTCACCGACTGCGTCTACCGATGAATCACGAGCGCCCTTACAAAGTTTTCTACACGTGCCGCACAGAGAACAGTGGCGGTTTGCATATGCTCAACCGCATACTGCTCGTTTCGCTACGAAACACGAAGCCAGCAACTCTCTTCTGTAATATGGCTCACCTCCCCGCCACCCCCTCTCCCCGCGACCACGCACCTATTTGTCCAACTGCGCTCTTCTCGCAGGACGATCTTGAGCGCCCTGCAATCTCACCGGATGAACGCTCCGCTCCTGCCCTTCGTGTTCGACGCTCTGGCAAGCCTTATCGTCGGAAATCAGGTGCAGCGGAGGGAATACCTCGACCACTGTAGTGCCTACATTAAAACTATAAGAAAAATCGAAACGACGGGATGGATGTGTTTCGAATGCAGTGCACTTTTGATTTTCACGGCACCGCCGACGTTTGCAGCATTCAGGCTGGACAACCAGACGTATTCAAAATAGACACCGCCAAGAGGTGTACCAACTAAATAATGTTTTCTCTTGTCCCCCCCATCTTCTTGGTACTGCCACACTACATGCGAATAGCGGAACGGCCTGCTCGTCACTGACGGCGGGGGCATCCGAGCGGTTTTAACTACCATGGCGCTGCACAGTGGCCGGAGGGAGGTGGTAAAGAGCGGCTGCCACACTCTCGCCATCCTCAGCGACATACAGGGGCAGGGAGCGCGCATCGCCGGAGCCGATGGCGTGAAGGTATCGTCGGCCATTGACCAAGTCAAAAGCGCATTTTGTTTTGCGGGCGAGTAAAAGGTACATGCATCTAATATGATACTACCTTCTTCTTGCAGCAGTGTTCACCCCAAACAAGCTGTCCCAAACCTTCCCCTCTGTCTCGTTTTCTTCTCTCTCTCTCTCCCTCCAACCCGTCGAGCACAGGTCCTACTACCGGCTTTGCGAGCGCACGTTCGGTTCCTCCACCTGCACCGCATCGCGGCCATCGTTCTCCTCCGGATGCTGCAGGAGGCCGCGGTGGCGCGAGACATTGCCTCCTACGGGGGCGTGGTCATCATGCTCGGGATGCTGAGGGAGCACGCCGCGGAGGAAGAGACCGTGGCGGCCACCGTTCACATACTGTACCTCATCACCCACGCCGATGTCATGCGCGGCGAGGTCGAAGTCGAGGTGAGGGTTTGGAGGATTGCCGGTCGGTCGATTGGTCGGTGCCCCGGAAAGGGCACTCATGGGGAAAGGGGGGGACAATGTGGGACGAGGCGGGAGCGGGGACGGGCGTGGGAGAGAAGCTGAAAGAGGGGAGGGGCGTTTTTCACGGGGTGGAAAAATGCCACGGGGTGGCGTCACATCAACCGGGTCCTATTCCTAGTCATATCAGGACCACGTATCAAATGGTGGTATCAGTTGTCCACGCAGATTTTTGTAAGTAAGAAAATATTCTGGATAAAGTATAGAATCGGCTAAGTTGGAGTTGGGGTTGGGGTTGGGGATAGGATCTGCGTGCCCCCTGCCGGTTTTTTTTCGTAATAAACTTACTTTCTTGGGGTAGGCTGTCCTGTGGTATCGTCTTCACACAGACGAACATGTTGCAAAGAAAGGCATGGATACACTGGGAACCTGCGCCCAAGCAACACGCTTGTTGTCATGTGTCAATAGGGACAGTGACGGCGACAGGGGGACAGAAAACAACATACAGGCAATATGTCTTGAATACTCCACCATGAAGAGCGAACCGGATGTTGCACCAAGCACATTCTTCCATCAATACAGCAACTACCGCGCTCTTCCTCTCTCTTCGTCCGATGGTACTTGCAAACGATTTGAATGTGTACTCAGTTGCTAGGCCACGAATGCATTTATTACGTGTTTCTTCTGGGCTGTGTCAACGCCAACCGCATTGCGTAGGTAGGGCGTCACTTCAGCGGGATTCCCCCGCCCTCCTTCGTGCACGGAGAACGAAGCAACCTACGAGGGGTCGGGGTCGTGCCCGCATCTTCACGCGGCGGTGGGGGAGGGCTCAACGTTTTGTCGGGAGTCGGCACCGGGAGCAGTTCGACGAACGGGGGACAGGGTGGTGGTGTTGGAACCGGTGCTGGAGGGGGTGTGGACGGCACGAGCATGTCCGACAGGGAGTTGTTCAGCACGGGCTCTGTGAGTTATCGTTGTTGTTGACTCTCTTCGTGTTGTTTGCATCGCTTCACGACAGATGCTGCTGTTGGCATGCTCTCGGTCTCTCTCTCTCTCTCTACAGCTATGGCTGTCCTGGTGCCGGCTTCACGGTGGGTGTTGAGTTCATAGTTTGAAAAGGAAAGTCCGTTTTGCTCAATAACTACGTCCAGGGAGAAGTGGGGGGGGATACGGCCCAACTCACCACCCACCCCGGAAGAGTGCATGAGTAGGTTGTCGCGCAGGCTTTGAACAGACATGCACAGCCTGTCTTCTTTCGGCATGCGTATGCCTTTTTTGTCACTTAAGCATTCGTTTCACATCCGGCAACTCGGCCATTGTTTGCCACCCTGTATCGCCCATCCCAACGACGACACTATAGCCTCGACACAACGATCACGCCTGCAACGCCGTGTCATGTCATGTCATGTCATGCCGCGTCTTGTTCGGGCCAGGTCCGAGCACTGGTGCTGGTGTTGCAAGCACACATGGAGCGGAAGGATATAGTACGTGCGGCCATGCGGTCGGCGGCCAACCTCATCCGAATGCCTTCGGTGGTGAGAGGTGGTACAGGGTAGACGAAGGCAAAGTAGAGGCACGCATCTCAGGTTCTGCTCCAAGTACAACACGTGGAATTAATGACAATTGTACCGGCGTTGAGCGTCAGCGATTCAGTTTTTCTTACAGTGGAATACACACACACGTGCACGGCCGTGTTTCGGGCTTACGTACCCCGGCATGTCCCGCTCACGCTTTCATCGTTCTGGCGTACATGCATCATCACAACAAATGCTTGTCAACGAGGCTGGTCTATTAGTATTCGCCGAGGGTTGGTTGCTCCTCACAAAACAGCCCATCGTCCTCTTCAGCCGTGTCACGTGTCTCAAGCCAATGTTTTCACTCAACGTCGTAAACGAACGACCTGTCTCGGCTCTATCCCCTCCCATAATCGCTTCCTCGTACGCTGGCTATCGAAATACAAGGTTCTAGCATTGGTGGCAGAGGAAAGTGCGCTGCCTACCGTGCTCCAGTGCTTGGCGCTGCACACGACGAGCAGGGGGATCACCGACTCAGCAGTAGCGGTCGCCGGAGCCCTTCTTGCGGCGGCTCACGAGGGGGGGTGGGCGTCGACGATAGATCTCCCGAAAGGTCGCATGGTGCGAAAAAAATGCATCGTTGTGGTGTTGGCTAGGAAGAGGGGGCGCCTCTTGCGCCTTTATTGGCAGTTTCCGTGACCGCTGGCAGCATCTTCACCACCGTACCTGCACGTCGCCGTTACAACTCCTACCCGTCTTGGTACTGTTGGTTGTCGAAGCCGTATCGATCCGTCGACGGAAACGGTAACTGCGCTAGGACACATCTTGGTTGTACAATAGTTATGAAATGCCAGCCCACCAATTGCTTCGTTGCCCCCGTCCTCTCCGCTCGCTCCGAACCCTCAAGGGTTGGGGAAACGAAGCTATCGCCACCAGCACAAGCACCGAGGGGGAGGGAGGAAGAGGAGGTTCCTCGAAGCTGTTCGTTCTCGCAACGGCATCAAATGGTAACAACAAGGGTAACGGCAATAACACCGGCTCCCCGAACGACCGCGGGCAGCAGCAGCTCCAGCGACTCTTTCCTCGACAGCAACAGCATCAGCATCAACAGTCAGCGCTGAACGCTGCCGCTGCCGGCAGAGCAAGAAGCTGCGGGGTGACCCCATCGCCCATCGTCAGCAGTAGCATCGGCAACAACAACAGCAGAATCCTTGGCCTACGATTCGCGTACGCCCCGCTTCAGGACAATCGGAGCAACGGTACAACACAAGGCGGTACCAAGTCCGCCGCGACGGGAGCACCTGTCACGACATCGTCAGCGGCGGCGGCGGCAGCCGCGGGGGGCGATACATCGGGGTCGGGGACAGGAAAGCGAGGGAGTGGCCCTTCAAATGGCCCGGGCGGGGCAGGAGGTACTGCAGCAACGGCATCATCAGCCGCCACGGTAGCTGTAGAGGCTGCCCGTGGTGGTAGCAGAGGTCAAGACGGCAACGGCGACTCGGGAGGCTGGAACGCGAGCATGCAGGCTCTCTGCGCAATGCTACGAGCGCGGCGACGAGACCCTAACTTGGCGGGGCTCGTTTTCATGGCTCTAAAGGCGTGCATCATTGAGTGGGCGCACGCCTGCGATGCCATAGCCGGGGCATCCAGCGAACACCAAAGACAACAGAGGGAGCAGCAGCAGCAGCAGCAGCAGCAGCGGCAGCAGTGGGAGCAACAAAATTCGTTTGGCGCCATGGTTGCTCGGGGTCGGGGTTGGCGCGGTGGCAGCACCAGCGGCCCGGGGGGCGGCAAGGAGACGGCAGCAGCACCAGGGGCTGCACCAGCCGCAAAGCCACAGTCTTCCTCCTCGCCTAGAGGAGAACAGCTATCTGAAACCACAACCATCGTCACAGCGGCGACGGCGCCGGCGGCGGTCGCGGCAAACAATGCTGCCCCCGATCGTTCCAGCCACAAAGAGGCCGCGGCACGCGCGGCGATCACGTCGATAACCGCAAAAGGGATCCGTAGGGACGGCACGGATACAGCACAACTCACGGTGACACCGAGAGGGAAGATGCACCTGGGGATTCGTGAGGTGCTAAAAGCGGGTCTAGTGTGGGCCGAAGCTGTGCCGCTGTTCAGGGCTCCTGAGGCAGGGATGGACAGCAACCGCCGTTTCGCTAGCGGGGAACAGGCGGCGGCAGCGGCGAAGGCGGCGGCGTCGGGGGATGTGTCATTTAGCCCCGCGATGGCGCAGGCGGTGGAGCGACTCTGCAGGTATTGTTGGGCTCCTCGTGGATAACATCCAACTGCGGTCTTGGAAATACCCCCAGATGCCCTGCCGATCTGCTGGATTGGAACGGATGCCGTCACACGTTTTAGGCCAAGCAAGAGGCACACAGACACATGCGCCGGCATACATCCCTTGACAAAGTAGATAGAAAGAAGGACTTCAGGAAGAGTGACGAAGTACAAAGAGGGAAGGCCAGAGACTAAGGGGGGAAAACGTCAATAGCCTCGATGTATGAGTATGGAAGATAAAAGTCGAAACGACAGAAAACCTCCCTCCGTCTTTACTCGCGTGAAAACAAAGAACAACATTTATTGATGGTCTCGCACCGCAGCAGTCGCCTGCCGGGGGTCTGCGCTACATCAAACGGGCAAACACTTGCCGACAGTTTCAAACTTCAAGGTTTGCAGACAAGAACCTCGCCCGAGTGAGATGTGCGCATGTCATTGATCGATTCTTTCCTTACTCGACCAGTCCAACGTCTGACTCGATTCGCCTCATCTCGCCGCAAGTATAATAGGAGTATTAAGGGGGCACGTTCCTCAGTATCTCATCGAAGTTTCCGGGCGATTTATCTTTACTGCTTCCGGCACTTTCTCGTTCCCACCGGGCCCCCCGCGAAGGTGCACAAACTTTCGATTGCTTCGACCTGAACAAACACAAACTAAATCATTTACTCCAGGTTGTTGGACAAGGGCTTCGCCGAGATGGGGTTCGGTAGGTTCGGGGGCGCGGTGCCGCTGGGGGAGGCCATCTCTCTCGTGGCATTCGACGTTTGTGTTCCGGAGGTCTTGAAGAGCTTGCGAGCTGCCCGGCAACCGAGCGATAGTCGAGAGGTGTGTGCGGAGACAAAAAGTCGTGAAAAATGTTGCGTTTTGCTTTCTAGTACGGCAGTCAGCACGAAAGCATCACTGCACGCTAGATTCGAAGGGCCTACTCCGAACCAAACAAACTCAACTAGCACCCCACCAAAACCAATTGCGGTGGACACCCCCGGCCCTGCACCAACGTAGGGCGTCGATTACCTCATGCGTACGTTTCTCCCGGACGACCCGCCGGAGCCCGACGAAGTCGATCAAGACTCCGCCCCCGCAGCACCACCAGCCGCCACGTCTTCCTCAGCGGCAGCCAAGGCTGACGGCAGCGAGCAAGCATCTGACGATCGGTCGACAGCGACTGGCGCGGTGGTAGACAGGGACGGGCACGACGGCAGCGGCGGCAAGAACACCGGAGGTGGCGGCGACAGCGGTCGATCGGGGTCCCCCGCGAACAGCCGTGGCAGGGGCGGCAGCGCGTTCGTGGACGAGGCAGCGGCCGGTGGTGTGGGGCTGATGCTCTCAAGTCCAACAAATCTCGAGCCCTTTCTCCTACCATCCGCCTCATCTCTTCTCATGGCGAATTCGTCTTTGTCAGCGGCAGCGGTGACCGCCACACCGCCAGCCGGGGTTGGCGAGGGGGTAGGCGCGACGCTGCCACACCGACCAGGCGGCGGGGGAGCGTTAACGTCAGCGGCAGGAGCTCCAAACCCGTCTGTCAGTGCCGCAGCGGGGCTACTATCCTATAGGTATTCTGTGGGGGCAAGCGGGAGTGGAGGAGCGATGGGGGGTGACGAGAGACTGTGGCTGGTGTACGACGGCGATTCCGCTGCGGGCAAAGGCGTGGTCAGCAAGGTCAACGCTCCTGATCCGTACTGGTTAGGACGCGCGCCGCCCGGAGCGGTTTGTCCTCACCGACACAGTATGGAGTTTTTCTCTTCGTTCGAGAGCGCCAATCTTCTACGCGCAGTGCAGGTATGGGGTTGGCAGGGTAGTTGTGTACCTGGAGCCTATTGCCCGACAGAAGTTTGCTTAGAGGCGAGTTGTGGTTTGTATGGTTCGAGCGGACTTACAGCTGCACAATATAGTAAACTCGATATGGCTGTGTTGGACTACAGTATTGTTCACAAGTTCAGGCGATGTTCTTTTACTTTGCAGAGAGGACCTGCGGAGTATGATCTCTTCCTCCGGCCGGACCTCCACACCCACGGGCACACCCAGTGGTTCTACTTTGCCGTGCGCGGCACACACCCTCCCGGTAAGTGCTTCATAAAGCCAGGCCGACGAGGGCCGATTCATGCTGCTTCGAAGTAGTAAAGAAGGAAGTGTGCAACGTGTGAGTTGTGTTGTCGGGAGTCGCGATACAGCTTTTGTTTTGGGGCATTGGGGCCGATGTAGGTATTAAGCGATTTGGAACTCCTGTCGAATTCGGCGGCAATGAGGTCGACATCAACGATCTAGTGCGTGATTTTTAGGGTGTTTCATGATGGCGAGCAATCAACTCGATTTCATTGCGACAGGGAGAGGTGGTGAGCACTTCGCCCGGATCAACGTATCTTGTAGGTGCGTGGTGCCGACTTATATCACTTTCAGGTTCCTTGATGACGGTGAACTGATCGATTAATTCGCGTTGTTGCCGCTGCCCGATCGACGGCAGGAGTGGTCGGCGACTCGGTGATTAAGTTCAACGTGGTCAACCTCACCAAGCCTGATAGCCTGTTCGCGATGGGCATGAGGCCGGTAATGTACTCCCACAAGGATGCCGAGGAGAAAGGGCTTGGGTGGCGGCGTTGCGGCCACGGAATCGACTACCGTAGGTACATGATTTGTCCGCGAAGGTCAAAAGAGACTATTCCGTGCACATAGACCTCTTTGAAAGGAGGACAGGAGATGGGCCGTTCCCTGTGATCACATAACACTACTGTATGGAATATTCAATCCTGCCGACGTCGTGTTTTCCATTATGTACCGGTGTCCCTCCATTTGAAGCGGATCTATGCGCCTGGCCGTGTCCCCAAAGCGTGTGAACTCTGCCCCGTTTCCGTCCCGTACCGCTCTAGCAACGGGTACTCCTGGTACAAGCCGGATGGATCGCACGCCAGCTTCTACACGCTTTCGCTGTCGGTGACCTTCCCCAACTCCGGGGATACTTACCGCCTGGCTCACGCGCATCCCTATTCGTACTCTGATCACAAGCGACATCTCGCCGGACTCCTTGAGAACGAGCGCACGTCGAGGTATGTTTTTGAGGGGGGGGGACTCGGTTTCAAGGGTGGAGGAACATAGGGCAAATATAATACCGGAGAAGAAAAATAGGCGTATGTAGGTGGGACGATATCGTCCTCCTGTATGCAGTGGTTCAGCTCCACTTACGATCCCGTTTCTTTCTCGCCGTGCTCGTCCCCGTAGACTCCCCTCCTCAAGCTTAAGGCCGTCTCTCTTCGCCTTTTCCTCTCCAGATATCTCAACCACACAATCCTGTGCAAAACACTGGGCGGCAACGACTGCGACCTTCTTACGGTTACAGACCCCCACGACACACCGATAACCGCCACGGGAGTAGTAAGTAGCAGAAGCAGTAGCTATGGCAGCAGTCCCCCAAGCTCTAGCCAGCAACAACAACACCAAGGGCAGCAGCAGCACGAAAGACATCACGGGGCAGGAGTAGAGCCCCCAGGGGTGACCACCTCAAGCAACAATAGCGGGAATACAAAAACCAACCTCGAGAAGTCAGAAACAACTACAGAACCGATAGCCGCAGCAGCACCGGTAGCTGGCGGGGCGTCACAAGCAGGGGCGATGAACGGCAGCGGCGGTATTGGTGGCGAGGACGTCGGTAACGGCTCTCTTGGAGTAGGAGCAGGATTAGGGGGCCGGTACGGTCTGGGCAGTATGGTGGGCCGGCGCGGGATGAACAAGCGTTGCGTGGTGATCAGTGCGCGGGTGCACCCAGGAGAGACTCCGGCGAGCTGGATGATGCGAGGAATGCTGGACTTTCTCATGGGTGACAGTGCCGAGGCTAGGCTTCTTCGATCCCTGTTCGTGTTCAAGATCGTGCCAATGCTCAACCCGGATGGGGTCGCATTTGGCAACAACCGTTGTAGGTGAGACTGAGGCGGCGGAATATTTCATCCGGACATGCCTGCGCCCATCGCTTCGATCTGATGGGAGGGGGGAGGGTTGGGTCGTCAAGAATATCGCCAATTCTTGCGCTTGCGCAAAAAAACGCTACACAGAGTTGAACGTTGCCCGCTCTGGCCTTTCGGGCAATTTCGAGTGTGTTTTCTTGCACTCCTAGAGCGACTCGCTCATCGCGTGCTCGTGAATCCGCCCATCTTTCGTCTGGGGCCCAAGACATGCCCATTTCTACAGTACCCCACGCAACGCATATCAGCGGCAAAAAAATAGGGGCATGACACGCGGTCATAGAGTGTCCTTTTCTACTACCGGTCTCTATCGTGCTGCTGTCCCTCTGGTTCTCTGCTTTGCTCTGTTCGCCCCCCGCCTTCCACCTACCCGTATTGCTTGTACTGCCCGACTCTGCTACGCGCTCGCCCATGCTCTCCACCCACCTCAATCGAAAGCTTGGCGGGAGTAGACTTGAACCGTCAGTGGAAGAGGCCGTCTCGTGCTTTGCACCCGACGGTGTTTTGGCTGAAGCAACATATCCGGCAGGAGCAGGGGAAGAAGGGGGTTGCGATGTACATCGACCTACATGGGCACAGGTGAGTAAGCGACACTAAGCTAAGTTCTCTCTTTTGTTACTGCGGGGTTTCCGACTCTACGCCGTATCGAAAACTGACAGGTAGATGTTGCCTCTATAGCCCCGCCTCGTTAGCAACATGTTGGACAAAGGGCGCGTGGTCACCACGAGAGCTGAGGATGGAGAGGGGTAGACAACCACGTTGTGAAAGATGAACTCGAATGAAAGGTGGACTATCAGACTCAATAGATCCCCACGCGACAGACAACTAAACCATAGACTCATGCTGAAAAGAACCGTGTGTTGTTCGTAAGCGTGTTATCGACAATCGTTCCGAAGTTCCCGTCGTGTATCCACCCCGCCCGTCTTACGCCGAAACCACCAACGACAGCCGAAAGATGAATATTTTCATGTACGGTGCCGACGAGAAGCGTAGGGGCGTCTCCTGCCCCTCAGCGCGCGTATTTCCCAAGCTGCTCAGCTGGAACCGCTTGGGACGGAAGTACGTCTCCTTCAAGGAGTGCTCTTTCGCAGTGAAGAAGGGGAGGGAGGCCACGGCAAGGGTAGTGGTGGTGAGTAGTACAGGCAGGGAAAAGACCAAAATGACGATGGAGGTATCGGGGTACAAAGGATTAGCCTTGCGTTCGACGTTGACGGCGTTTTCGTACTTTCGACTATTTCGGCAACAGGTAGCAATCGGGGTGACTGCTACCGTGTGGTGGACGAAGCTTACAGGTTTTGACATGGGACTTAACCCGACAAGTACATGCGATAAAGCTTGTTTAGCCAATCAATTATTTCCCGTTTTTCTTTGTCGCAGGCACGAGACCTTGGCATTGGCAACAGTTACACCGTGGAGAGTACCTTCTGCGGGGTGGATTTCGGTCCCTTGAAGGACCACCATCTCAACACTGATCACCTGCAGGTAACCGTGGTGACAACGAAACATTTCCATCAAAGAGTGCGAACTACGTTTGGCTGGAAAAAAACAGCACTACCGTGGACTCTTGGCAAGATTTCTACTCCCTTCTTAGTGCCATCAAGAGTTGCCCCTGTGTCCTCACCTCGCCCCCTTGCTCCCGTTAACCCCCCCCTCACCCGTCGCACTCAAATCGCGTCAATCCACGGCGCAGGAAGCGGGTGTGGCGATTTGCGACGCACTCCTCGACTACTACCTCCCAAATCAGGCCCAGCGGGAGCGGGCACACAGCGATCTCATGGCGAGAGACGGCATCGAGGGGTCACGGCTAGACTTGCTCAACATGCCTCCGCCGAACGGAACAATTATTGCTGCTGCCGTCTCCGGTGGGGGAGGTTCCGACGTTGAACCTTCCGCGGATGGAGAGAGTAACGGCGGGAGGGGCGCGGGTAGGAGTAACGTTGGCGGCTGTGGCGCAGCCGGCGAGGAGGGGGGGGCACAGGGAATGGAGGGACTAGACATCGACGATGATGTAAGCTTTCTGTAAATAACTTTCGATTTCTTCGGCGGATTCGGTAATCAAGACGCACTCGCTCATAACAATCGCCCAAAGCAATCTGCCCTGAAGGCTATGACGGCATGCATCTGGCTTCTTGCTCTGTTGTGCCAACACAACACACTCGTCGTCATACGGTAGCTTGATCTTGTGGACTCGTCCTCTTGCCCTCATTTGAAGTGTTGGCATTGAACCATTGCTGCCAGTTAGAGTCGTGGGATTGAACCAGACGTCAGGGTGATAGGGATAGACGTCCGCAAGAGAAACTCCGTCTTAATGGTCAAAGCATGGAAATAGCACACGCTAAACTCGTGACTCACCGATAAGTTGCAATATATGGCACCGACAAGAAAGAAAACCGGCGACTTTAACTCCCCATCCCGCTGGACTCGGTGTAGTATTCGTTTCACAAAGCTATCCGGTTACTAGCTCTCAGTGGGAGGGTTCTATTGCGGAACATCCTATCGTTTTTACAGCCAGCTTGTTGAAGGGGCGATCGATCCCTTTCGGGACGGTAGACCGCCTGTACATCGACCTTCGAAGCTCTGACCTCTCCAATAGACCTCAAAGTGTGCTCTCGTAACCCTCCTACCCCCCCCCCCCCCCCCCCCCCCCC
>FN649727.1:4933246-4944936 GCA_000310025.1 Ectocarpus siliculosus | reverse complement strand
CTTCTTACCCCCCCCCCCCCCCCGCGCGCCCATGGTCTAACCACTAAGGCATGCAAAACATAAGTATGCCCCCCCCCCCCCGCCCCATCCCCATATCGCAAACAGGTGGTCGATAACAACGACGACATCGAATCAGAAGATGACAATGACTCCGCAGACGCGGCCGCGGGAGCGGAGGCGGAATTGGAGGCCTCTCCTGAAGAGACCGATCCGGACAACCCGTCGGACGCAGACCCGCCGTTCACCACCACACCATCCCCGCAGAGCACCCTGCCACCAGCAGGCGTCGTTGCTCAGGCACGAAGAGCCCCTTCCTCCTCTCCACGCATCGGGGCCAGCGGGCAGGAGCCACTGAGACGAACGGGCGGAGAAGATAGTGCAATAGACCCTGATGCCCCTTTGGTCTCAGCGAGACGTGGTGGTGGTCGTGGTGGTGGCAGTGGGAGCAGCGAGGCTGTCGCAGAAAGTGCTTTCGGTGACGCTACGGCGCGCAATCGAGCAAAGCACGAGCAAGGCGGGGATGGGGAAGGAGCGGGGGTTGGAGAGAGCAACAAGACCAACCCTTGGGCCGGGATAGAGTGGGGTCAAGGAGAAGGGGAGAGCGGCGACACGGTGCGGAGATGGGGGAGAGTGGTACAAGAGGTAGACGGTTACGGCTCGAGCGAAATAGGGGCAAACGGCGACCTAGAGATACCGCCGACTACGGGGGACGCAGGGTTGGGGGGAAGCGGGAAAGAGGAAGGGCGCCGGTCGTCGACGAGTCTCGGCAAGGCAGGAAGTCGAACCGAAGCGACGGGCGAAGACGGTGGTCAGGCAGCAACAGCTGCAGTGGCGGTGGCGGCCACGCGGGCGAAAGTCACGACAGGGGAACCACCTCCGCCGTCGGGACGGAAAAGCAGGAAGGAACGGCGACGTGCCTCCGGTTCGCGCGCTCCGAAGGCGTTGGCTCTGAGCGGTGAGTTGTATGTAAGCTTCGAAGTGCTCTCGTCAAGGCCCAGTCGTCGAAAACGTTATGGAGTCTTCACGTCGGGCGGTGCATATACAGGAATTATGGCTACCACCCCAAAAATTTGGCTTTCGTCTTTGTCGTCGCAAGGTACCTCGGCCTTGCAGCGAGCGACAAATGTGACGGTGTTGGCCGCGAGCAACGTGACAACCACCGAGGCGTCCCCCGCTGGGTTCTTTTCAATCCACGATGCTTTCCTTTTATGCTCTTTGCCCCCCAAAAAGGAAACCGTGGGAGAGGTGGGAGCGAGCGCAGTATCGTCGTACGGCAACATCGTCCCCGCGGCACCTTTGGAAACGGCGGGAGCAATGACGATGCCGCCCGGCGCGCATCCGACGCAGCATTGCAGGTAAACCTTGACACCACCCGATGACAAAGAATAGAGGGTCAGGGAGGAAGAGGAGCATGGTTGAGGTACGGCCGTGAGACCTTGCAACTGACGCTTGAAACGACAGCGGAATACCACCTTACCGATAATTGCAAAAACTGTTGCCCTACTCAAGCGGCATGGAAAGCATTTATTACCACCTCTCTTCGCTCCACCCTCTCCCACTCCACTCGTGAAGGCCGCGTCGAACGTTCTAGCTGCGTGTGCCAGCAACAGCACTACCGGCGGCCCAATAGGCAAGCCCCGACGTCGCGTTCGCGCCTTGCCGGACAACGGCCATTTCACCCCAAACAGCGGCAGTGGTAGCGGCGCAAGCCGCAGCAGCGCCAGTAGCACCAGCAGCCGAGGGGGCGCCAGCAGTGGTCGCAGTCGAGGGGGCGGCAGTAACCTAAGTTTCCGCGGTGGAATCGCAAGCGGAACATCGCCCACGGTGGGGACCCCGGAGTCAGCACCCAGATCGGGCTCGAGCCTGGTGGACTCAACGCAAGACGGGGGGCGGGGGGGGGGCGGGGGGGATGTTGCCACGGCGGGGGTCGTCAAGCGAGGTGGCAACCCGAGATGGCTGAGCCCAACCAACATCACCACTGGTTCCGGGGTGGGAGGGGCCGAGGTGAAAAACAGCTGTGTCTTCCTGTAACATTGGCTCGTTCCAAAGCGCCGAAGAAGTCCTCTCACTGCACGTGTTCCGTTTTGTCGTGGCAGAATTGTTGCACTGTACTCTTGTGTTCATTACTTTGGAACCACAAAGACTTGTTGACAGATCGATCTCTGAACCTCTTGTCGTACTCGGTACGATACGTTTGGCCAATTGCATGTGATCTCGCGTTATCTACGGGTGTCGCTTCCGTCCCAACACCAAAATGCGTGTTGGGGGACCGGCTCTGCCACGGACGGCACCCATACACATACCCGTTTCTGTTGCTGCTGTTGCTATCCTGATGATGCTCTTACCTTCACGCACACAAACTGAAAACAAACGTGTTGACCTCTACCCAACGAACCAGGGCGATTGGAGCGAGCG
Organism: Ectocarpus siliculosus; assembly: GCA_000310025.1. Classification (NCBI taxonomy): domain Eukaryota; class Phaeophyceae; order Ectocarpales; family Ectocarpaceae; genus Ectocarpus; species Ectocarpus siliculosus. The sequence continues at coordinate 4,942,521 of FN649727.1, read as the reverse complement.
CGGGAGTCTTCCTTCAAACTTTGTCCAACGAGTAGGTTCTGTCCAGCAATCTCCCTTTCACGAGCGCGACAACAGCGACGCAGTGCGCTCCTCTCGACAGCAAGCCGAGGTCGGTGCAGCTGCACCGGAAATCGGAGTATTCAGCGGGGGCGGGGGCGGTGGTGCCAAAGGCTTGACAAGCAGCGGCGATGTCGTCGGGGGTTTGCGGGGGCGCATAGTTAAAGGCCGCGGAGTGATCGCCGTTGGTGTAGGCGGGGAAAGGACGGCGGATGAAAAGCCAACCTCCGTGCCGGCCGCCCTTTTCGCGCTGCCGGTTTTAGAGGATGGTGGTGGGGGCGGCACCAGCGGAACTGGGGCGCGGGGAATGGGCGGGCGGAAGATACAAGCATAGGATTTGGCCGATGGACGTAGTCGAGTGAGGCAGAGCTTGACTCGTACCGCCCTTCATCAAGTCATCCCTGCAGCTCCGCTGAGCAGATCGATCAGACATATACATGTAGTGTGCAGGACGTGTTTTCCAGTTTAATTGCGTGAAGGGAAAATGCGTACGCGTTAAGTTTAGAAATTAGATCGCATCATACAAGCGAAGCCGTCTTGAGGTCTGAGAATGAAACCAATCTCATTTGTCAGTCGGTATTGAAGGGTGTTATTACATGGTCTTGTTTGCGACGGCGTCCTGGGAGAAAGCGACACATTGTCGTGTATCCGTGTCTGCATATGTGTGTGCGTGTGTGTGTCAGTTTGAACTGCGAGTTGACCACGCCTTTGGAGCTTGGAGCTTGAAAGCGGGGACTAACCACCAACTCACGTGAGTTGCGAAATAAGCCGCCCATACCTGCGGTGGGCCGTTGAGAAAAAATAAACTTTGTACTCGGAGTGATAATGGAGCCCGTTCTGTCCAACAACCCCCAGTATGGGCAAGCCCTTTCCTGCAAGCGGTAAGCAACGCGATATAGACGATTTTCACACAAGCATTGATACACCAAACAGTGAGTGAACCGCCACAACAAACACCCTTTTGGTAGTCGCTGCCCCTTAGCAGATATCGCCTACTGCCACCCTGTTTCGACACCTCACTATGCAGTGCACCCGACACCTCCGACAGTGGGAAAAGAGGGCGCTTTCGTTACAACTTTTCAAGAATCCGACACTCTTTCGTACCGATGTCATCGCCCCGCCTGACCTCTGGTCCGCAAAACAAGACATGGTCACCCACAACGGCACCAATAAACCAACCGCGCGGCATAGAAACAATCCTCCACAAACACACACACAAGTCAACTCAATCGCTCGAAGACGGGGCTGGCTCTCTCTCCCCTACCGCTAGCCTTGCGAAGCCTTCCAAGGTGACCGTGCCACCGACCTCCTCTCCCAGGCTCGTAAGGTGGTCGGCCACCCTCGGGTTCCCCTCGGCCACCATGTGCGCCTGTCTAGTCAGGGCGTTGGTCTCCAAATACTTTCTCAACCTGTTGTTTTTTAAGGGCGGTAGGTGGGGCGGGGAGTTTGAAAGCCGGTGTTGTGTGGTCCGACCCAACTCATACCTTTTCATGCAAAAGCGGGAAAATCGTGCATTGTATGCTTCCCAACAAATGGCTCGTCTGTGCACTTAAAAAAACGGTTCCCGTCGCGAAAAACTCCCTCTCGCCATACCACTGCTGCCGCCATTCCTACACCCTGCCATCGAGAGCGTAGTGTCTTGCCCCCCCCCCCGGTTGAACTTTGAACAACCGCAACCGCAACGAAACGTTCCACCAAGGGTTTCAGCATAATCGCGAATATGAGTGCTTCTTTGCGGTCGAGCCAAAAAATCAACTTTAATTCGACCCCCACCCACGCATCTCATCCCCTCGCCCTACCACCACCACCACCACCACCACCACCCCGACCTACCTGCCCTCGACCATCTTGCCCAGAACCTTGGGGTCCTTCCCGCTCTCCTCGGCCTGCTCGAGAAGAAGCTTCTTCTCCTTCTCCAGCGCCGCTTCCGGCGCGGAGGACTCGTCCAAGAACGCCGGCCTCGCCGCGACCACGTGCATGGCCAGAGACTTGGCGCTCGCGTCGAGGGTCTCCGTAGTAGCGGTGTCTTCGCCTGCTGCGGTGGTGTCTGTCGTACGGATCGCAGCAGAGATTGGCACCCAGAAGGGACGCGTGCATGGGTGCGCCGCAATTGCGTGAGTGCCTGCCAGCAGGTTGGTGCGGGGGTGTTGCCTACTTCGCAAAGTGCCGACGAATTGTTCGGTCCGTACAAGTCAAATCGCCAAAGTCAAAAGTTCAGGAAGAATATGCCACAGCAGTCAAGGCCTCTTGCCCTCCTCTTTTTTGGAGGGAAAACGTGGCTTTAAAAAAAAAATGATGGATGCGGACGTGCTGCGAAAAGTGGGCAGGCGAGACCCAGACCGCTTCTGTACCCATTTGTTGTTGGTGAACCAAACGCAAAAACACTACTGCTGCTGGCCGTATATCCGATAGCATTCTGGGACCGCCCGCTAGGCGGCTGCTGCTGCGTGCTGCTCGCCGTGCCCATGAGACTTTACGGCAGGATACAAGACTCACCGAGCTTTAGAGCCACGAGCGCGGCGTTCTTGCCCATTCCGGGCAGTCCCGTTGCCCCGTGCACATAGCCGGCCACCACACCCTTCCCGTCGCCACCCAAGGACACCACCTGCCTCAAGGAGATAGATAGTACCACAGGAGACGGATAAGAGACGCGGCGGGGGGAGGGGCAGGGGCAGGGGCAGGGGGGAGGCAGCAGTTATTGCGAGTGTTGTCGCCTCCACGCCACACACGTGCATTCTCTTCAGTAGGAATTATTATAGCTCCTGCGTGTCGAGCATGTCACGGTAGCAAAGGGTGCAGGTCATCCCTTTGGTGCACTCGCCTTTTCTCGTCCGAAAGGTACGGAACGCCCCTTCCCCCGCCCGCCCCCTACCTAAAGCATTCGAGACTGACATGCAACCGATTTCACGTGGGATGGTACCGCGTATTGTGCTCTCACGTGTGCTCTACTGATGGTGATGTTTTCTCGGATGGCTCCAACCAGCTGCGCCAGCGTGTCCGCCAGCAACTCCCCCGATCCTGGAGAAACAAAACACGTATCATAGGTGGTAAACACACATGCCGTTACCACACGCACGGAGGACAGGACCGAGGCTTGATACACCAAACTGAGCCCGTTTCTCTTTTCGCCGAGCAACCGCGGTTTTTGGGGTTAGAGGTCTATTAGACACACGGCACATCTAGAACAATTGACAACCAAACAAATCTTATCCCGGCTTGCACGACAAACTGTCAGCGACAGAACAATCGAAGTGTATCAAAGATAGCAACACCTTCCAATCTGTAGCTCCGAGTAAAATCAAACAAAACAAAACCATCACCGCGTCGGGCTAACCTGGGTGGTCCTCCCGAAGAAGCTCGCTCACGTCAAGCTCTCGCGAAGCCGGGACCTCCGTCCCCCCGGCCGCCGCCTTGGCCTTCTCGAGAGCAACATCCAGGGCCTTCTTTACGAACTCCTGGAACTTTGCGTTTCTAGCCACGAAGTCTGTCTCGCTGTTCACCTCCACGAGGGCGCCGTGGGGTCCATCCACGCGCAGACCGATCAGGCCTGGCGCAACACGTCAGCACAAGAAAAGACATGCGCGACCGTTATGAGGCCGCCGCCCCCGTCGTCTAGCTGGAAACCAGGAAACCTTCTATTGGTTAGGCCCGGAGTACCCATGGGTAAGGCCGGGAGTACCACTCCCGGGAACGTGAGGTTTTCAAGCACTATGTAAATCGTAAATACACGAGAGGAAAGAAGCCGCTGCACGCATGTCTGAATATTACAAGGTCTGATAGACGGTGAGCCGAGACTACGGTGGGTATCGCCCGATATTTTTGCGAAGGTGTCTTTCGGCAGCGGCAGCGGCGCAAAATCTGTAAAACTCAACCTTGCAACGACCCAGCTTTTAATACGAACAAGTTTGCCTATTTAATTCTTCCTGCTTTCTTGCAGGCGCGATCGCAACGATGGTATCCTAAATACAGTGGCGCAAATAGCATGCCTTCGTTGGCGGATCTGTCGGCCATCGAGGTGGCCTTGGCGATACCCCTCTTCCGGAGCCATTGGAACGCTTGCGCGATGTCGCCGTTAACGCCTTCCGCCTGATTATCCACGAGAAAAGTGCAAGGGCGTGGACGCGGGGTGGAAGCAGAAGGCGTGTCAAAGAGCACGAGGCCGGGGGGGGCGTGGGGGGGGCTCTGAGCCACGCCGCCAATCACCCCTCGGGATACTGCTGCTGTGCGGCACTACTATCAACGAGTGAAGTCAGTCAAAGCAATGCTTAGGTTGGTGCAACCACTGGTTGCTCACAGCAGCAGTAGAGACAAACACCGGGGAGCGAGGGGTGAGGTTCGTTGTTCGCCACAGGGCAGATATGCTACGGTACTTGTACACCTGGTAAATGCGTGTACTTGGCCCCAACGGAGGCTGCTGTGCACAGCACGGTACATGTGGTGGTACGTTTCAGGTGCAGATTTGTCACCAGCCACTCGTTCGCGTCTACCTAAGAGTATTGCTGCTTATGCTGTCTCTTTGCCACGTTGTAATCTTTTGCTGCCTCTCTACCCGTGTCCTGTCTCGCTCTCGACCCGGCTCTCTACTCCTCTCTCGGTGCGTCCTGCCGACCTGCTCTGTGCGCGAAGTCCTGGCTGCTTGAGGTCCCTACAATACGTTGCTACAACTGAGGACCAGCATCACAGACTTCTCCTGCCTCTTGGGCACACGCACTCACCGCTAGGGCGTTCTTGCAGTCAACGACTGGAGCGCCGGAGGCTTCCCGCAGCTCCTTGATGAGAGCCATGTCAGGCTTCCCCGCTCCTCCGGCCTTGTTGGCCATGCTCAGAGCGCGCACGGAGGCAACTCCGGGCGTACGGCGCCAGCAGAGGGCAGCTCTGCCGCTCGCCCTCGAGATCACGTGAGGCAACAAGGACATCGTGGTACTGGTGGAGAGATCTACACACTCGTGTGCGTGTGCGTGAGAGCGTGTGGGCTTGCTTACGCAAGGTGAGTGAAGTGTGATGGCGTGTGTGAGAGAGAGAAAACGGAGACCGTCGATCCAACACATGCCGCTTTTTGACGCGCCACTGGACTGTGCGAATTTGGTTCCAAGAACACGCCTCCTTTCAAAGTTACCCCCCGACCACAGGGCGGAGAGGTCGGTACCGTTGGGCAAAGGAGGTCCTCTAGCGATGCCAAGACGGTACCTCTAACAGTGTGCATGCATGCTGGTGGGGTATGAACAGACGTCATCCGTGTTGAGCTCGCCACAAACCGGCTCACTCAACCGCGGGCGGGCTGCGCGGTTGCATAATTCCCGGCTCTGAAAAATACAAACGACCGTTTCATCGGGGATCAGGCACCAGAAGCAGGAACCAAGGGCGGGTCTCTCTCTCTCTCTCTCTCTCTCTCTCTTCTCTCTGCATGTAGAGGGTGCAAGGCCATGACTGGTGGGGACGAAGGGGGTTCTTCCGCCCTCGGAGCCTTGAGCCGGAACTGGCGCTCGGCGCTGGTGGTCAATGGATTGTTCGACGCTCTGGAAGAGACGGAGAGGCAACGCGACGAGCTGGCTCACAACTTGAGGTGTCACTACGTTTTTTCTGTCTCTGCTGGTCTTTGCCGCAGCCCAGAATCTCTTTGCTCGTTGGAGCACGATGAAAGCTCTGTAGACCGCCCCACCTCTCTCATGAGGTAGCGGGCACCCGCATTATTGGCAATGTAGTTCCGTGTTGAGGGCCTAAAGTAGACGCAAAGGTCATTGGCCGGACCCGAGGAACCCAGCAGACAAGCGGACCAACACATGATGATTAGATTATTAGGTTTCCCTCCACTCACTGAAAAGACTCCACCACATCCCGTTCGACTGTGGGTATATCTCGAATGGGTAGTCTTTCTGTGTGTGTTTTTATTATTCCTTAATTATTAGATCTGACCTCGTCCTGACTGGTCTTATCGCGCGCGCGAAGTGAATCCAGTATCGACCCGTTGCATTTTCCCCAGCTGGCTGGCCGGGTGCCTTGTGTATGAGTTCTGACTCAGGTGGTTTCAAGTTTCATCCGGTGCATCCGCCCTGTTCATCGCTCTGTTGCCCTCCTCTCAGCAACACTGCACACTGCTGTCAGTTGGGCATATTTGCGTGTCGCACCTTTCCCTTTCCCAATCCTGCCCCGAGATGATGACCCTCTCCCTTCCCCGACCTTTCAACCATCCAACCAACCGTTGCGGGAGCAGTAGGCGCGACCAAGGGCCACCGCTTTTCGATGCTGCCACCGAGAACAACAACGCCGATGGCGGCGGCGACGCTTGGCTGCCACCCGACAGAGATAGCACCAGTGGTGGCGAATGGGAGCCCAGAAAACGACAACCACCCCTGCTCCGGCGCTCTCTGCTCGGGCCCTCAGCGTCGCCACGGTCGTCTTCACCGCCGCCGCGGCCGCCGAACCCTGCCATTGCATCTGCGACGCGAAGTGGCCGCCGGGAGGAACACAACGGCAGCCGCCGGCGTGTCCTCACAAATAGGGAAAGCGATAATCGGCAACACCCGACGAGAAGAAGACCGGAGGCGAGGAACGGCAGCGACGACGGCGACGGCCTCTTGTACGACACTGCGGCGGGTGCCGAGCAGATGTCCCCGCTGCCGCCAACGCGAACACAAGGCGGCGGCACGCCTGGCTTTCGAGATAACCGAGAAGGCAACGGCGGCGGCGGCGGCGGTGGTCACACCGCAAGCACTTCGCGCGCGCGCGGGCGGGCGCTCTCGGGAGGGCGGGGCGAGGAGGAAGGAGAGAGAGATGGCCCCGGTCTGTCGGCGAGGGTCTCCGTGGGGTCGGTGGCCGGCGAGTTGAGGGGCGGGGAGCTGGAGCGAGTGCGAGGGAGGGTGGCCGATCTCGGTGCGGCAATAGAGACGTCTCAGGTGATGCCCGGTGTTAAACAGATGGCAACCCGGTACATGCAATAGCAGTACATACATACCGGTATCCACCGTGGCCCACGCTCTCCGCCCCCTACCCCACATTGACTTCGTTAGCTGCAACGGTGATGGCATACGTGGGAGGGCACTCCGGCGTACGGGCTTTGAGCATACCCTAACCGAGCGCATTTCCGACTGGCGGTTTCATCACCCACCCCCGACGTTTTGGTGCCGTGCTGCAACCCGATATCCCATTCCATCCTCTCATCGTCAGAATTGTTAATAGTCAGACAGTTGAAAGTGTGCCATTTTTTTGTCTCCCGCGAAAACAACCTGCACTTTTTTTTAACCCAAAGCACCCCTTCAACCGCTTCACACTTTTATGAATCTGAAACAGTCCAAGCTCCTGCGAGAGCTTTCTCAAGTGCAGGAGGATTTCTTCTCCAGCTTCGGCTACGCGACCCCACTCGGAGCCAGCGCGGCGACGAGCGCGGCGATCAACGGCGGCACAACCGCACCCGACCTCGGCGGTGGTATCGGTGTCGGCAGCGTTGACGGCTTCTCGTCCGCCCTCTCGTCCATCCCTCCGTTCGCGAGCGGCGGCGGCGGCGGCGGCGGCGGCGCTGGCTCGCACGGTTACGTCGGCGGCAACACCTTCGACCGCTCGCGCTCACCCCGCTGGGGCGGGAGGAGGGCGGGAAGCGGCGGCGGGAGCGGAAGGGTAGCCACCTCCGTCTCCCCCCGCGCTCGGCCGCCGCTTCTGCGGCGCGATCTCGACGAGACAGCGGAAGAGGAAGAGGAATATAAGGCCGAGGCCCGCAGCAGCGGCAGTTACCACCGCGGGGGGACCAAGATTTCCAGGGGCAGAACCGGTGGAAGGGATAGACGGGACGGCGCAACGGCGGCGGCGGCAGCGGCGACGGTGGACGGGGCTTCCTACGCGTTCCCGATGGAAGCGTTGTCGTCGTCGCCGCGACAGGGCGGCAGGTCGGCGGGGCGAGGAGGAGATAGGCCCTTTAGTTCGTCGTCCGCAGGTCCTGCTCCAAGAATGAGGAGGAGCTGGAAGAGCTTGTCGCCTTCTCCCCGCACCGCCGCCGCCCCCGCGAAAGGTGGCTGGCCGGTGGCGGCCGGAGCACTCGGTAGTGCCAGGTGAGACGCCTCGCCCGCAGGCGTTTTGGGGGACTGGCTTGGCTTGGCTTGGCTTGGCTTGGCTTGCCCACGGAGTTCCACCAGCGGCAACGGCGCGTTCGAGTTTTCAGCGGTAGTATTGTTGTCTGTGCCGCATGTGGACGCGCTTGATGTTTTCTTCTTTCCATGTCTTCTTTAGTCGTCGAAGTAATTACCGTAGTGCTGTAGTGTTCCGATTTCTTTTTGAATTGCTGCTGTTGCCGCAGCACGTGTGCCCCTGTTACGATTACACGCGTGGTTAAACCAGATAAGACAAATAATATTGATTTGTTCACGCCGGGGTTTCTCTCCCCCCCACTTCGTGTACCGTGTGTGTGTAAGACAGGCGCTCTTACATTCAGAATGCCGGGGTGGACGAGCTGAGGGATCGCTTGCTAGCAGAACTGGAGGCGAAGGAGGAGTTGGCGAGGGTGAGGGCTGTGGGGCGTCGCTGCTTCGGGCAACAAGCCCCCCACCTCCCAATCTCTCTTGTTGGCCTGGTTTGTTTTGCAACGATTGCTGTGTACGGTAGAATTTTTGTCGGTCTTTTGCTGCTCGTCAGTTCTGTATTTCACGGGGAAGACATCTGACAGCAAGAGAGTAAGACCGAAAGCTGCGCCATGTATCGATACGTTACACCAAGAGATCGGTGCCGCGTTGCCATCATTTAGTCGTGTTTAAGCCCCCCCCCCCCCTTGGACGGCCCCATGGACTATGCGAAAAAGCTGAAATTGCAATTTCGAGTAGGCGATCTGGACTTGCCAGAACGGAGGAAGAGGTATACCAGCCGTAGGAGAGAGGAAGAGGAGGATAGACACACATGTCCATGTGGCAAATCGGAGGAGAGTAGACCCCACATAGTTGGGGAGTGTGAGTTGTACAGGAAGGAAAGAGAGGATCTCGAGGAGGAAATGAGACAGAGAGGGTGTGACATGGACAAGTTTGGTAAATTAGACAACAGCGAAAAAACGATCGCGATAATTGGGGATAGATGGTGGGCACAAGAGGCCCTAGAGGACGGGGATAAGATGTGCAAGAATTTTTTATGGAGTTTGTGGCAGAAACGTAAAGAGCTCCCAAATGTTGGTGGTGTCTCTAGTAGGTGTAGGAACGGTGCTCCGTCTCGAAAGGGACGCGTGGTCAATGGTCAAATGACTACGG
>FN649727.1:4914796-4927970 GCA_000310025.1 Ectocarpus siliculosus | reverse complement strand
GCCCAGCGGGGCCCCCCCCCCCCCCCCCCCCCAAAATAAGGAATATCCCTTTTTCATCTACCCAGGCCGGGACCAGGCCCCCCCCCCGCGCCCCCCCGACCCGTCTCCCTCCCAGTCCCGAGCACTGCGACGGCTCTCCATCGCGTGCCGCCATCGCGACCTCGGCATGCTCTCGGCGGCCCTGTGGCGTTGGCGGAGTCAGGCGTCGTGGAGAGAGGCCACGGCTACCGCCCTCCGCCACCTGGCACGGCTCAGGCGGCGCCGGGAGTTGTCGGGGGCCATGCGGCGCTGGGGCGGGGTGGTGGCGGCGGAGCAGGCGCTGGAGGGGCTTGGCGGGAGGGTGGAGAGGGTCGTGAGGAGGGCGAGGGTTGCGCGGGCCGTGCGGGTGTGGTGAGCGGAGGGGGGGTTGGTGGTGATGGGGTTGGAGCTGGTGCGGGCATCGCTTGACCGTGCTACAGCAGTATGTATCTGTCTCTGTTTTCGGTTGTGTTTTCTTTTTTTTGTATGTAGTCAGCGTCGTGTCGACCGGCAGCACTCAGTCCTGTCGGTATTGATCAATATATGACCTGCAGATAATACGAGAATGAAGGAGTGCAACGTAACCGCTTACCTGGTTCGGCTGGTGGTGTTCGACATGCTGTCCATTTCTGTGATGCCAACCTATCGGGGGGAAATGGCGCGTCTGGAATGTTCAAGTCTCGGCTAGGAAATACGGCACTGTCTGTCTGTCTGTCCCTGCTCCTCTTCACAACGAGCTTTTTTCCCGTATTGAAAATGGAAATGTTTCAAGGCGTGAGGAGTGCACCCGCCAGCAGACCCTGGCAACGCGCAAGGCGGGAGAGCGGTGCAGGCGGGTACTCAGTGGAAGGTTGGCGTCGGCTGCCAGGAGGAACCTTCTCATGAGGTGATTTCATCATTCTAATCATTCTTTCTCTTTTCTATTATGATTTTCCGTCAGTTCAATACACTAAAATTAGAAACGCTTGCCCTATATATGAATGTCCGTATTGCGTATACCATGTAGGTGTCTCATGGCGTGGAAGGCCTACGCTGTGTCCCGCCGCATCCAGCTCCGCTCCGCCCGCTCGTTCCTGCTCGCGCGAAACCGTCGCGCGGTCCGCGGCGCGCTGGTCGCCTGGAGGGACGGGAGAAGATGGCGCGCGCAGGCCGCCCGGAAGCTGTGGCACCTGGGGAGGGCCTGCAGGACGGCCGCGCTTAGGGAGGGGCTGCGGCGGCTGGGGGTGTCGGCCAGGGAGAAGGAGCGCCAAGAGGCGGTGAGGTTGGGGGTGTGTGGGTGGGGGAGGGTATGTTGGTTTCTGGGTTTTGAGTTTGTTGAAGTTGGCGGTGGGTGGGGAGGAGTGTTAAAGCAGCCTTCAGTGAGGAGAAGAAGGCGGGTGCGGCAACAGGACGTGATCAAAACACATGCATCCAACGAGGGCACAGCGCATGCCAATAACGTTACCGGTCCGCGTCTCACGATAGTAACCCAGGTACGGCACACCTGTCGTGTCCGTTCCCCAGCCAATGTAGCCTCTTCTGACAAAGATCAAACTGAGAGTGCCGCCACCGCTTGCTGCTGCGGTAACATTGACGACGACACCCCCCCACCATCATTACCCTTGCAGGCGATGATAGTGTCTAGCGCAAAGCTGGAGACGGAGGAGATGCGGCGAGAGCGGGACGGGATGGGCTCTAGGCTGATCGAGGCCACCGAGGAGATACACCGGGCGGCGCGGCAGCGGGCCAAGGTGGAGAAGGAGCTGGCGCGGCGGCAGCGGCTGGCGTTCGGGCGGGAGTGCTTCGCGGCTTGGAAGGCGGTCGCGCAAGCCGAACAGAGGTGGGTGGGGATGAACGGGGGGGGTGATCGATATTTCGGCCGGAGAGGCGGCGGAGGCAAAAAGGGGGGCTTGTTTGTTCTTTGTGGCCATCACGTATGCGACACGGGTTTCTTCGTATTGGAACCAGTCTAATTTGGGCGAATCGAGAAACAGTTCTTTTTTTTATCGGAACATTTGTTACAGCCGTCTCACCGTTCGGAGCTTTTTAGACCCAGTTTTGTTGGCGGGGGGTTGAAAGTCAAACATGTTTTGATACAGTCACCGCGTGTGGTTGGGGGTGTTCTGCCATCCCCATTTCTGCTGAAACTCCGGTTTCTAACACCGTTCGGGATGTTGGGACACGCCAGCCTCAGGAAAGCGACACATGATTACATGTCTTTCCTCCACCTTCCTCCTGCGTTGCTTGCCTCTATTTTTGTCGCAAAACGGACTCAGCTGTCCCCTACCCTCGTCGACCGCGCAGTCGAATTTTCGGTACACACTAATAATCGTTTTTTTTTTTGCTTGGGCATCATGTGAGAAAAAACTGCTGCAGGGTTATTGGATGTATGCAGGTGTTCATCTCGATTTACAGCACTTCCAGTATGGGCGTCAAGAAGGATTCAGTTTACTACTACAGGCACGCGCGTCTTGCTGCTAGACGTAGGGTTGATTGGCTTTCATACGCCCATGCTTGATGTGATATCCATCAGGCTTTTGGTCGAGCAACAAACTTATCTGCGGTAACTCGGTGGAACTGACGGAACCCCACCACACTAGGGTTGGATAACACGCGGGTTGAAATATCGAAATATCAATATTGATCATTATCGTCGTAGCTCGACGAGGCGGTCACGAATATCGCTGCTTCGCGTTTCAGTTTCTTTGCTTCAAAACGTTATCACTCTTAGTCTAAACGTGAATGGACAAATTGTTGTGCATGGACTGCCCCAATTCGATTATGGACCAAATCCGGGATGGGGTGAGGGGTCTATCATACAGGATATAGTGTGGTATAGGAAAACTGTTCAACTCTTGTTGTATTGGAATTATACTGTGACACTAAGGTTGATGCAAAATACTTTCAATTAGAAGATAAAGGTTCGATTGCAACCATACTGAAATACGGGCAGTGCTTCAATATTTAAACATCCGCGTGTTCTCTTGCTGAGGGTTGCCTGAGGGCAAACGGGCGGCAATCCAGGAAGCACAGTTCCCTCTTCCTCTCTCGCGTGTTTTCGTGCTCTTTATCCAGCTTGGTTTATACCGAAGCATATAGGATTTAGTGTGGTCGTAGTAAAACCTACACAGAAGTTTTCTTAAATATGCATAATAGGCTTTTGTATCACATTATTATACCCACATAGAAGTAAATATAATACAGAGAGGTGTATAGGGTTAAGCATGCATATGACCATACTAATTCCTATACAACGAGAGGATATTGGTTATCATATTGGGTATTATTCCACACTACAACCAATACCATATTGGTTATTATTCCACACTACAACCAATACAATAGCCCCACCCTCTTTCTCCTGATTTAATTATTTAATCCAGTTTTTTTGGGCTGAGTTTCCTGCTTCTAGGGGCTCAGGAAATGCGTGGTGCATTGCCCCTAGCCGCCAAATCGAGAGCAGTGGGGGGGGGGAGGGGCGTACTCATATGTTTTGCATGCCTTAGCGGTTAGACCACTGACCACGCGTCCTTGAGAGGACGGAGCATTGTTCCCACACGACCGATCACCGATGGCCAATCGTTTTTCCTACTTTGCCAAAGGTGGCTCAAAAGTGCCATCCCTAGTCTATCTATCCTAACGATATCACTTCCCGCCTTTTCAAACCACTTCCTATTCCCTAGTACAGCTACCGTCTTCTCCTCTCTATTCCATGCCTCAAACATCTCCCTGTACCTCCCTTGTATTTTTCCCAGCTCAGTCATGTACACTTCCCTCTCCTTTTTGTACAGCTGACATTCCGCGACTACATGAACACGGTCTTCGCACTCGAAGCCGCAATCACAGTTGAGCTTGTCGTCTTCGTCGTCTACCGTCCTATGCCTTCGTCGACGTTCTCGAAGGCCTATGTCCCCGGTCCTGAATTTGACCCTAAGCTTTGTCCCTGCATCCATTGGTCCATGTAGGTAATCCTTGAACACTTTTCCTTCTTTCAACATTCCGTACACTTCTAGACCCTCCTTATCCTCGGTTTCTTTCCTTAGATTCTGTTCTTCTTCTTCTCGGCACAGGCAACAGGTATCTTCTCCTTGAACCCCTGTAGACCCTCCGTTTCCAGCATTTCATCTTCGTCGATGTCTAACCCCTTCCATACGTCCTCTACAACCTTGACCCATTCCGTGGGTTGTCTACCCCTCTTTTTGTTTGCCCACTTCGCCTACCATACTATTCTCGGCAACCTCTCCTCTCCCATCCCGCACATGCGATACTGCCATGTCAACTTCCTTGCGTCTCTTCCCGACCGTAGGGATTGGATCCCCAGATCTGCCCTGGCGGCTGCATTACTTGTGCGCTTGGAGAATCCTAGGATGATTCTCGCTGCTTTCATCTGTGCCGCCTCGAGTTCTTTCACTACCTTCTTATTCCTTCCCATACTTCTCCGGCGTACTCTAGCGGCGGTACGATTACGCTCTTCAAAACCGTCAATTTGATGCGTGTATCGAGGTGCCGGTTTGCGAGTATTGGGTGCAGCTTCCCTGCTCGTGCTTTGCCCTTTTCCGCTACCTTGGACATGTGTGCATTCCACGAGCAGTCTTTTGCGATCTCTACTCCGAGGCATGTGTACTGGTCCACTACTGCAATCTCCTCGATCCCCCACTTCCATCTATATTCTACTGGTTCCTCCCTGTCCTCGTTGCATACCATGACGGCACTCTTCTTAACGTTGGCAGACAATCTCCACTTATCCGTAAACTTCTTCGCCGCGTCAATTTGCAGTTGCAGTCCCTCAGGGGTGTCCGACATACCAACAAAATCTTCCGCAAACAGCATTCCTGACACCGAAGTTTCCGTGTCCCCTACTTTTACTCCCTTCCGGACTGCCTCTACGACTTCAAACAGATCGTTGATGAACACCTGGAACAATGTCGGGGACAGCGTGCAACCTTGTGGGACCCCCTGTTCAATGTCGAAGAATTTAGACTCTTCTCCGTCTAGCATGACCGCGCTTTTCGTAAACTCTGTCATCTTCTTGAGCACTCTGCACATTTTCTCCTTGACCCCGTACTTGGACAGTGTGTGTGTGGGGGGTGTACTCATCAGTCGTGCATGCCGTAGTCGTTAGACCATTGACCTCGTATCCCTACAAAGCCGGGACGGAGCACGCCGGGTTCTCACCGGACCAGGCTCTCACATCACCAAGCGCGAAGCGCCGTGAGGTATTCGGCGAGTCGCATGAAGGGCGCGCTGCATCCTGCTAAATTAAGGGTGTTCGGCATCTTGTGCTTACTTCCTTGCGTACGGATGACAGCTGCGTATGACTTAATTTATTTTCTGGTGCTTTCACTTCCAGAGACAGTTAGAAGCACTGTGTAACTGCCTCGAGGATGCTTTACCATTTTAACACAACGTGGTGCGATCATCCCCCTTGCGCGGAGTGAGGTTTCTCGACCCCGCACAACATGATCTACTCGACCACCTTTGTGGTTACCGCAAAAAAAAAAAAACGCGGCAAAAAACTCCCGGTAACCTAGTTGCCGAGTTCACGAAGTGAATTGGCTTGTTTTGCAACGTCGTTGCCAAGCGACGAAAACCCAATCTCGATGGCAAAACACCGGGGGGGACAATGGGGGTGTGTATTATATAGGATTTAGTATTGTATACATAAACTTGTGCACCCGTACATAATGCGTTTAGAAAATTGTACGTTTCTGTGCAGATTTAGTGTGGTATAGTAAAACCTATACATGATGCTCTATTGTATAGGATTTAGTATGGTCACACAAAACCTTATACGCTTCTTATTACGTGGGGTATCGTACAGGAAAAAATGTGTTGTACGTAGACTTGTACACCCCGTACTAAACGCGTTTAGACATGGTACATTTCTTGTAGATTTAGGCTGGTATTGTAAAAACTATATATGATGCTCTATTGTATAAGGATTTAGTATGGTTACACATAACCCTATGTTTATGTGGATTTAGTGGCGCACAGTTATAACACCTATATATGATGCTCTATTGTATAGGATTTAGTATGGTCACACGTAACCCTATACACCTCATATAATGTGGGATTTATACCCTGAAAATAAAGCCTCTTGTTCAATGTATGGAATATATAGACTATAACACAGGGTTTCCTAGAATTTTTGGGGAAAACAGGGGATTTTTCCTTAGCGTCCCCGGTGTGCAATTGTATATATTGTCGGAAGATCCCGCACAACATCAAAGACCTCGAGCCTCCGCATATTTCGCTGTTTCACGGGCGGCACACGACAATTCCCGCTGTTGTTCACTTTCACGGGATTTTTTCACGTTGGCGCAGACCAAAATGGTGAGTTTAGGAGCCTTGATGGTATAGAAACGAACCCGTGAACAGCGATCACAGTGGCAATTTTTCTTTTAATTTGTCGAGACCCACCGTGTCCCGCCCCGGTTACCCGGGCGCTGAGGACACACCGAAAACCAGAAGAAGTCCCCTTTTCACCAAAATCTCAAAACGCGCACCAACCAACAACCCCCCAGCCACACACACAAACGAAGTGACCTTTGTTATGCCTACAAGCTGGTTCAGGATCAAACTCTCAAAAATTTCTAAAAAAACTTCTCGGCGAGCTTTTCGAGTGGGATCCCCAAATTTTGCGCACGAATTCGAAAAAAATGCGGCATCCGAAGGATGGATGTATACCTTGTTGTATTTGTCTTCGCGACTTGTCCAGAGTCCCAGCAGAATCATAATGAGGACCATAGGGTCTATTGTTATTATACCACAGATCAGGAACAAGTGGCCGATACGGATGATGATCGGTAATATGCATAAAAGTGGCCAGTTTCGCAAATGAGCCATTTCGCAAAAGCTGTTGGAAAAATAATGTCACTGGGGGCACGTCGGGGATGAAAATAATGAGAGAAATTGGATGGAAGACCCCGGGGATGCCTTTCAAACGTCCCCTCCCCCGGGGTACGGGGTCTTTTCCATGGAAATTTGGTCAATTTTCTGGGTCATTTTGCATCCACCGCCCACTCCAGTTTTTTTTCGTGGTTGGTGAGTGTTTCAGCCAACCGAAAACACCCTTATACTTCGAAAAGTACAACTTGGTTTGGTCTTGTAGCAAAGGATACAAAAAAAAATAAGCTCGCAATATATGACAGGGAAAAATATGAGAAAAAATGGAAAAAAAAACTTATGGTGATAAAGACGGCGCTGCCGGGACTCGAACCCGCGTGTGAATACTCGATGGTGAGCAATGGTCATACAGCAAAGGGTCCTATATCGGCCACTTATTCCAGATCAGAGTGGTACTTGTTGCTGCCGGGGGTCCTGTTCATGGCATTCCATAATGCTGTTTGTAAGTCTAGCTGCAAAAGGAAATCCTCTTGTATTTTTTTCCCGGAATTTTTGTGAAAAAAAAGGCAATGGTTCATCCTCGACAGACGTTGGGGAGATTCTACCCTTTATGCATATGAGCGGGGATCTCCACATTATCCCCCCCTTGTTTCGAGTCTTCTTGGTTGCTACTTGACGGAGATCGAAACTCGGCATGGGCCATATATATATTATGTATATATATATATTTTCTCTCAAGCGTCTAACTCTCAAGCGTCTGGTCACGAGCGTTCAGAAATGGCTTATTTTCTTTTTCTTCGGTTCACCGGTCAAAAATTGTGGAGCAATACCACTACTGTAGGCAAGAAGAAGATTTCTGGGGGTAACGGGAATTCGATGGGCTGGTGGTGAGTGGATTCACTTCATCACGATCTTTTGTGCGTGGTTACACGGGTTGCCTGAATCAGCCGTGTCATCAGCAGTTCCACATGTTCGATATTTCTTTCCGTGTTTGTCTCTTGGAAATATGGCGGGTGGCGGGATTTGAACCCGGTTTCTCGTCCTCAAAAACCAGACATTTGTTCGTGTGAAACGAGTGTTTGTCTCTTGGAAATATGGCGGGTGGCGGGATTTGAACCCGGTTTCTCGTCCTCAAAAATCAGACATTTATTCGTGTGAAACGAGAGAATTGTCAACCACAGAATTTTGAGAGACTCTACATGTATCCTTCATGAAGAGGATCTCCGCACAGTCGTGAGTACGCGAGTACACACAGCGAAATGGTGGACCATATTATGGGCGAGCATTGCACGAGGAAAGGTCGAGAATTGGTGCGTCAAACATATACCGAAGGTGTAGGCTGGCGCCCAGAATCGTACATGGGACGGGAACATACATAATATATCCGATATCCTTGCCACGTTTTAACCTGAGTTGGTTGGACGCATTTGACGGTATACACGAGGGAAACCAGCCCGGGACTGTCAAAATTTCTTTGCCCTACTGTACTACCGTAACCATACAGTTTTGTTGCAAGTACCATCTGACGACGCCAACAGCAGTTGCATCACGCATTTGCCACCTTGGGCATAACCACAATTAACACGTTTTCGTTTTGCGTTGCATTCCCTGGAAAATGATAGGAGGCGGTGCACTTCATAGAACGCAAAGGTCGAGCATGTGTCAAGTTGGGAATTCGTTGTTTTCATTCTGAAACCAGTGCAAGACCCCTGGGTGGCGGAACCCCGATATCGCCTCCGCAGAGCCACTGCGAGGATCTTATTGATGAATAAATCGAGCCTGCCACACAAGGCGACCAAACAGCGTTCTCCGTCCCTGCTTCAAGGGGCACGAGGTCTGTGGCCTGGTGACTATGACATGCTGATAGCGAATACCCCCCGCCCCCCTGCCCCCACGTGTGCCCCCCTCCCCCGAATCCATCACAGGAAGAAGACGTGCCTGGTAAAGCTGGTGCGCCGAAGACATGACGGGTTTCTGCACGAGGCGTTGTGTTCGTGGAGGGATGAGACGAGGGACGCCGCGACCCTGGAGATGGTGGAGAGGGTAGTCACCAGAAACGCGCGCCGGAAGTTACTGCAAACGTGAGTCCGAGGAAGGGAATGAGCTGTGATGGATGGATCATAAAGTAAGGTGGGGGCGGTGGGCTGTAGGCACGAACCCGATGAAATCGCTACAACGCTTAAGCTTTAGGCGTGTCTTGCTCTCACGTTGGTTGTCGGTTAGTCTCTTCAGAAGTCGCGGTCAAGGCAGGATGTGTTGGCAGTGTGCCGCGCATTCCTTGGTCGACAGAACGATTCTACGCTTCCGTCGAATTTGTCTGCCGCGCCCCCGGACGTGATCTGGTTTTCACGGGAGTCCAACGTGTTTTCCAGACCCCCCTCCCCAGGTTCGTTGCGACCGTGATTTTCCTCGCCCCTCACCAACTGTGACTGAGTCTTCTCTCCTCTCTGGCCTCCTTCCAGCGCAACACTCCCTCGTGCACGCACACACAGACCACTACGGGCATCACCGTTGTATATTTTCCTCACCCCCGCGTCCAACCTCCCGCGGTGTCTTTTTCTTTCTTTCTTCGAAACCAACAACGCTTACAGAACCCTCAGAGCGTGGTCAGAAGGGGCGAGACGCCGCCGCCGCTTCGCCGCAACGTTCTGGCGGGCGGCGCGGGCGGTGAGGAGCCTCGAGAAGCGGCAGCAGCATGGGGCGTTCTTGGCGTGGAGAGTCGCGGCCGTGAACGAAACGAGGAGAGCCGCTGACATATCGGGCGCTTGCGCGAGGTTGAGGGCCGTCCGGAAGCGACCAGGTGAGTTCACATAGAACGGGGTGGGGACAAACGATGGACACTCTGTTGGGTCCTCGCTAGGTTGGTACATAATGCGTCGGACAGGCGGCATTGCCTTTTGCAAGGGGAGCGGAAAGGGGCTAACGTTATGGTTTAATTGCTAGTTTTATCCTGGACCATCAACTATGGATAGAGATTGATTCGTTTTGTTATATTTAGAGGGGGGGGGAGGGGTGTACTCATCAGTCGTGCATGCGGTAGTCGTTAGACCATTGACCTCGCATCCCTACAAAGCCGGGACGGAGCACGCCGGGTTCTCACCGGACCAGGCTCTCACATCACCAAGCGCGAAGCGCCGTGAGGTATTCGGCGAGTCGCATGAAGGGCGCGCTGCATCCTGCTAAATTAAGGGTGTTCGGCATCTTGTGCTTACTTCCTTGCGTACGGATGACAGCTGCGTATGACTTAATTTATTTTCTGGTGCTTTCACTTCCAGAGACAGTTAGAAGCACTGTGTAACTGCCTCGAGGATGCTTTACCATTTTAACACAACGTGGTGCGATCATCCCCCTTGCGCGGAGTGAGGTTTCTCGACCCCGCACAACATGATCTACTCGACCACCTTTGTGGTTACTGAAAAAAAAAAAAACGCGGTAAAAAAAACCCCTGTAACCTAGTTGCCGAGTTCACGAAGTGAATAGACTCCTAATTTTTCGGCCTGAAACATTCCGAGAACGACCCAGTCGCAGGCTATTTCAGCGGTCCCCAGCGATGCCGGTTCGCAAAACAAAATTTTCCTCTTTTATAAAATCTCCAAATTTCAGAAAATACATACTACTTGTACTACAGTACACACAGCTCTAGTCTACATCGACTAGTCACCGGTACCTACATACATACATCTGCATACACACCGGTATACCCTGTGTACAGCACAACCAACCTCCTCCGATGGCAAAGAAACTGCTGTGTATATGCTCAAGTAGAGCCTGTCGGGAAGCTGGTGGCATGGCCAGCCTTACCCTACCGTCGGATGGCCGGAGGGCGAGATGGCTGAGATGCTTACTTTGGCGGCCGAACAGAACTACACGAAGCTTGGCGGGCGGGCGTCTCTCGTTCATGTCTCCCCAAGACCGCCAATTGAAAAGCAACAAGCCGAATCAGGGCAGTGGCGGTTGCCCTCCGATTGTTCGCGGACGCAAGGAAGGGTGCTGTCCCAGATCAGACGGACGGGCAGACAAGGCGAGGCGACAGCAGGAGGAGCCTTGGAGAAGTTTCGGAAGGCCGAAGCTCCGGCCGAAGCTCGGTGTGCTGCCTGGGAAAACGAAGCCTCGAGGCAAGGAGCTGGGGCATCGGACTTGCTTGATAAATTGCGGCTGAAGGACGAAGCAAGGACGATGTCATCTCTTCACTCCGAAGTTATGTTCCTTGTTTCGCTTCAATAATGGTCGCCACCCACATCACAAGCGACGGTAGCGTTGTCGAACACATTCCCGGACGCCGCGAGCCCCTCTAGGTTACGCACGAACACGCTCCAAAAGCGACGGTGCTCTTACGGGACCACAGATACTACGCGCTCTGCGCTTGGCTGCAACCGCTTCAGGATGCGTGTGGTTGAATCTCCCCTCCCGCCTGCCCCCCCCCCCCGACTCTGTGCCTTCCACACGCCTGCCTGCCGTCGTTCTCACCATACCCCGCACCAGCAACATTATTATTCTCAGTGAAGAGATGACATCGTCCTTCGTCCTACAGCCGCAATTTATCAAGCAAGTCCGATGCCCCAGCTCCTTGCCTCGAGGCTTCGTTTTCCCAGGCAGCACACCGAGCTTCGGCCGCCCAAGGCTCCTCCTGCTGTCGCCTCCCTTGTCTGCCCGTCCGTCTGATCTGGGACAGCACACCCTTCCTTGCGTCCGCGAACAATCGGAGGGCAACCGCCACTGCCCTGATTCGGCTTGTTGCCTTTCAATTGGTGTTCTTGGGGAGACATGATCGAGAGACGCCCGCCCGCCAAGCTTCGTGTAGTTCTGTTCGGCCGCCAAAGTAAGCATCTCAGTCATCTCGCCCTCCGGTCATCCGACGGTAGGGTAAGGCTGGCCATGCCACCAGCTTCCCGACAGGCTCTACTTGAGCATATACACAGCAGTTTCTTGCCATCGGAGGAGGTTGGTTGTGCTGTGCACAGGGTATACCGGTGTGTATGCAGATGTATGTAAGTAGGTACCGGTGACTAGTCGATGTAGACTAGAGCTGTGTGTACTGCTGTAGTACAAGTAGTATGTATTTTTTGAAATTTGGAGATTTTATAAAAGAGGAAAATTTTGTTTTGCGAACCGGCATCGCTGGGGGCCGCTGAAATAGCCTGCGACTGGGTCGTTCTCGGAATGTTTCAGGCCGAAAAATTAGTAGTCTATTGGCTTGTTTTGCAACGTCGTTGCCAAGCGACGAAAACCCAATCCCGATGGCAAACACCGAGGGGGGGGCTTGTTTTACAACGTCGGTGCCAAGCGACGAAAACCCAACCCCGATGGCAAACACAGGGGGGGGACGAAAGGGGGCAACAACGAACCGTGAGGTGTGGACGATCGAACGGTTTTGGCAACTTGTCCACTTTGACGACAATCAATCTCACCAAGGAAGCCCGGACTTCAACGTCGCCCGCTCGTCTCCCCCCCCTTCCAATCTTCGACACACAATGGGTGGTTTCTTTGTGCCACATCGTGTTAGCAAGACGTGACACCTGTGTCCACCTCTGGAAGTGGCGACGCCAGAAATTTGCAAGATCAAATTAGTACGGATTGGGCGGAGGACCCTTATCACGAGGCATCTCGCACCTCCGACTCGCATATCACATCTCGGCGCTTCGCGCTTGGTGAACGCGAGCCTGGTCCGGCGAAAACCGAGCGTGCTCCGTCCTGGCATTGTAGAGATGTAAGGTTTATGGTCTGATGACTACGGCATACTGAAAATGAGTACCCCCCACCCCGCCGCTCGCTATTGCGTAAAACACAACAGGACGGCTGCAACTGGCCAGCGCCTTCAGCATCTGGGCCAGGCTCTCCGCCGCTTCCTCCCACTCGGATCGCCACGCCGAGATCGCCGCGTGCACGAAGCGCCAAAGAGCCGTCCGAACCTGCTTTTCCACTCTAAGGTCCAACGCCTCGCTGCGCCGAAGGGCTCGCCGGGCCCTGTTCTCCCTCGACCGGCGCTGCAGCCTGCGCCAGCTGGCGAGGGGCTGGGGCGCCATGCTCAGGGCGGCGGCGACGGCTTCCGCGGAGAGGCGGTCCGGCTTGAGGCTTAGCAGGGCGGAGGCGGCCGTGGCGGCGGGAAGGCTGGCGACGAGGACGAGGGCGCACCGAACGGCCCGGAGGCTGCTCGGGGTGGCGAGAGGTCGCGCCGCCCTCGAGGCGTTCGTGGCGTGGAGGGGGCTCGTGAGGGAGGGCAGGGGCGCGCGCTTGGGAGCGGCGGCGCTGGCGGGAAGGTGTGTTTTTTCTAGGGGGGGGGGGGGGGGGGGGGGAGCGGCTCTGCCTGTGGACTGAACTTGGGGTGGGG
>FN649727.1:4887571-4914696 GCA_000310025.1 Ectocarpus siliculosus | reverse complement strand
GGGCCCCCCCCCCCCCTTCCCCCCCCCCCCTCCCCCCCCCTCCGGCCGTTGCCGCCCGCGAAAAGGTCCAGACGGCGGCGGTTGCATGAAGTCTTCGGCAGCTGGCGAGGAGAAGCTCTCGCCTCGTCTAGGCTCCGATCGCGCGCTCTCTCCCGCATCTCCCAGGCGGCCCAGAGTCTCGTATCGGAGGCGTTTTCGACGTGGAGGGAAGGGTCCCGGCAGGCTCACGGCAAGGCCAAGGCGCTGACGGCGCTGGCGAGGGCTTCCGACCGGAGGCAGTCCGACAGAGCGGAGATGCGGCTGGCGCTGAGGACGTGGAGACGGAACGCTTGCGGCGGTGATGGTGACGGTGGTGGCGGGCGTGGTGGCGACGGAGAACCGAGGGGCGGTGGGATGGCGGATGGCTTGGAAGCGATGGCGGGGGCGTTCGTGGAAGCGGCGGCCGCTTTTTCGACGGCTTCTTCGGTGAGGACGGGAGACGGGTTGGGTGTTTTCGGCGATTGCAAGAAGCGTATGCGTAGATCGGGGGCTCGTACTAGTGTCCGTGGATTGGTTTGGTCTGTACACTTGGATGTATTTGCGACTGCTGCTTGTGTTCGTTCGTTGGCGTGGCCGTCCATGAGGGGGGGTTGCTTGTGAAGCTTGATGATACTTGCACGAATGTTCTTGTTGTGCCGAACGTTGAGCACGAAAGAACCTTCGCCTCTCCATAGCAACCGATTCGCCCCTCTGCCAGAGCGACAATACCCTCGCCCGTTGTCTATCTGTGTATCCCTATTTCAATGTGCCGTTCAGATCCCGGAAGTGTTCACGCTCGTGGAAGATTTCGTTTCGGAGGTGGCTGTTTCATCGCGGGGGCGTTTGCTCCTGCTGAATGGCGAGCCCGGGGGTGGCATGTTTTGCCTCGAGTCCGACCGGCGGGTGAGTTCCGTCGGGCTGATCTTGATTGTTTGTTGATTTTAAGTTTTGTGTATGGCGCGCCTTCGGAGTGGGCTCACCAGAGCATAGTAGTAGTGTCATCAAGGCGTGATGCAAGATAAAAGCAAATCTGCCACGCTGCCATCAGTGGCGTTTACCAAGCTCGAACAGCGCATACAGCTGACGTGTTTTTCGACTCGAAGAGCCCGGCGAACCTCAAAAAACCAAAAAGAACAAATCACAAAACTGTATTTAGTCGTACGAGGTGCTTGCATTCTACATGGACAAGGACAATCGTATGCTGGGAAGAGTGAAACGTTAGTGACGATACAGAGATGTGCTGGGAAGATATGTATTGACGCTGACCCTCGCCCCCAAGTCCGTGACGCAAGACTTCTGCCTGCTTTTCCTCCATCCTTGCCAGACATCGAACCTAATAAATCCTGTCATACTGTTCGTCCTACGCCGGTCCGCCTACTGCCCACCCCGCCGTACATGCTTCTCCGCAACCTGATACACAAAACGAAGGCACCGCCCGACCAAGACCCTTTGGAGGCGTCGTTTCCCATCGGCAACGGACTCGTCGCTCGGTGCGTCGCGACCGGCCTCGCCTTCCAAACGAGGCGTGGCGGAAACGGGAGCACTGGTGGCGCATCTCCCCCCCGCTCGTCCCGCCGTCTCTACAGCACCAGCGGAGCGCTCGATGTCGCTCTGGCGGGTCCCGCGGACCTCCACGCCCTCCCGCCGCAGGAGAGGTACGATCCCGAGTCACCTTCTCACCGCGCCGCTACAAACGGAGCCCACGCACAGCCGCTGTCTGTGTCTTTCCAAGGCTGGAAGAAGCGGGCGGTCACAGGCCCCAGCCCCGACAGCGCGTCGACGCTGCTTCCGCCGCCTGCTTCTTGGAGCCACCGTCGCAGCCGTTCGCCGGATGGGTCGCCGGTCCCCGGTGTTGGCGGCAGCGGGCGTGGGCCGTCCCGCTTGGCATTTTTCCCGGCCAGTGACGACTGCGGGTCGTCACGATCTCCTTCCCCTGCTGGCCGTGCTGGTGCCGGTGCCGGTGCCGGTGCTGCTAGGGGTTACGGGTTCGTGTCGAAGTCGCCTCCGCCGGGAGGGGGCGGGCGATGGTGGAGCGAGTCCGAGTCTCCGTCTCCGAGGCGGCGGCGGCGGCAGCGGCAGCGGTCTCCTTCTCCCGTGAGAGCTGGGGGGATCGGGATGGGAGGTCGAGAGGAGGAGGAGGATGAGGAAGATGCGGAGCTGTTGTTCGTTGCGTGTTTGCCTGTTGCGTGCGGGGACGGAGGTCAGGCCATGATGGGAGTGCTCAAGGCAAGCGAAAGTTGGCTACTGGTTTGACACGGATGCTGCAGATGACGGTCGTCACGATCCCTCGCTGAACACCTACTTATTGTTGGGTTCGGAGGATTATAGTTATGGGCTATAGTTGTTTTTGTCCCTGGGGTGAACGAAACTTCTCATCCGAATCAACGCCTGGCATTGCCGGTCGCCCCGGTGGTCTAGTTGGTAACCTCGAAACCTTCTAGAGGTCAGGTCAGGGGTTCGAATCCCGGCGTAGGCAAGCTTTTCTTGCAAAGTGAGTTTTTCTCTCGCCTCCGCTCGTGGCCGAGTGGATAGCGCTAGTTCGTGTGTACACAGAGGGAAGAGAGTGCTGCACTCTTCTTGCATTAAAAATCGTAGGCAAAGTACCGCAGGAGGGGAAGGTAGAGAGGGACTCTTCTGTGTGACCACGGGTCGGAATAAACGGCACTAGTGCTGTGAGCGCTGATTTGAAGTGAAGAACAAAAAAAAAAAAAATCGAGCGGTTGATTTCATACCGGTGGGACCACAGGGTATTTTCTGGTGTGCGTAAGACTGGTATGAACTGCCGCTGTACTGTCCACCGCCTCCTCATGACTCCTGTCGCCTGGGATGCGATGTGGATCGTTCTTTCTGCGTATGTTCCAGACTTGAGCGGATTCAGAGGTCGCTTCGTATCTTTAGGTAGCCAAGCTTCAAGGTCACGCTGCATTGACCGTGGGATCATACGATATATCTGCCTGCAGGGGTGAAAACGTTGCTATAATCATGTACTCTCGCCCTTGTGCACGTCTGTGCTACCATGGCACACATCGAACACTCCGAGCAACAACCAAAAACGCCCCGCTCTCCGCCACATTCGCTCACTCACTCACTCTCTCTCTCTGCGCGTGGTGGGAACTTATGCCGCTTTGCCCGCCCTTCCCCAGGCATGGAGAGAGCAGCAGCACAGAGGGGATGAGGGTCATCGGCCACCGGACAAGGGCTTCTCCGGCAGAGAGATGGCTGCCCTCGCTGTTGTGGCCGGACAGGCGGCCGCGGCACTTCGGCGAGTAGGAGCCGCAGCGAGCGAGAGAGAGGAGGTATTGGAGGAGCTGGACGCGGCGGCAGCGGACAGGGTCGACGAGACACAGGTTGAATTAATACGGTTTCGTATGGTTGGTGTCTTCATTTGTCTTCTTTGGGGCGGGGTAGGGCGGGTTTGCTGGAGTGGAGGGGAAGCGGTGATTGTTTCTGTTGGACCACGACACGCAGTTGAGTCCTAAAAAACTACCATTAACATCATGTACATGTTCACACGCCGTTGTGGCATGGGTGGGACTCCTGATAATCAAACAACCTCGCCGTTGTCCCTCGATCGTGTGGACGAAACACCCCCTTGGGATTCTTGTGTACCCGGTCTATTCGTTTGTGAAGAAACGGGAGGAGGCGGTCAAGGAAGAGATGAAGCACCTGCGCGAGGCTATGGAACACGTATCGGGGAGCGCAAAGGGACTCGCGAGACAGAGAGATGAAGCTCGGGCCGCGCTGGCAAGGGCTAAGGGAACACTACGGCGCATGGTACCGGTGCGTTGACGTATCCTCGCGCTGGTACACTCGATCACTGGCGCTGAATTGGTTATTTTATTCATCTTGTGCTGTGGGCAATTTTCATCCAATTATCAAGCAAGGAGAATCCAAGCTAGAGGAAACCCTCATGCCCGGGGTTGGGAAGGTGGTAGCTCCTCCGACAGCTCTTACGCGGATCGGGAACGCCACGCGAAAATTGCGGCTATATTTGAACGCATGTAATCAAAACGTTTGCAGCAACATTCACATGAGGTGTAGGCAATCGAGCATGGAAGTTGCTCCATGTCCCGAGGGACATACTGCTTCGGACGTTCGCCCTCCATGGCATGATGCAATTAGCCCGCCGCTGAATGAAAGCCGAGGCCATTTGCACGTCATGATGCTGTCCGTCCCCGTAGTACCGCGAACTGCTGTAGTCACATCGTCTTCAACGTGCATCCCTCCCAATGCATTCGTCGCCTCCGCTCGTTACCCAGGCGACACCGGATGCATCACCTGTAGCACGCTTACCTCGCTCTGTCTGTCCCGCCCTCTTTCCTCATGCAGGCCCTCCGAGAAGCCCGCGACCGGCAGCTTGGGTTCCGGCACTACCACGACCTAATCGTCAACATGTCGAAGAACGTTCTGCAGGATGGCGATGGGGCCAACCCGGAAGCCGACGATGAGCGAGGCCGGAAGGGTGGCGTTGCCCCGACTCCATGTCACGCCGACCGTGGCGGGGGTGGCAACGGCATCCACCGGTGTTGTCGTGACGCTAGTGTCGGCAGTCATACCCGCCATAACAACAACGGCAGCATCGGTGAAGACATGGGTACAAGAGGCAATAGCCCGGGGGCTACAAGCACTATCGCTATTTTTGGTAGCGAGGGTGGTGGCGTTTCTGGAATCCCAGGCAGACAAGGCCCAAGGCTTGCCGCTGGTGGTGGAAGTGCTCCCCTCAGCGAATGTGGGTTCAAGGTATCACCTTCTTCTCCCAGGGATAAGGCGGCGGCAGCAGTGTCATTTGCTCGAAGTGGAGACGACGGGGGTGGGGACAGATTTGGCCCAGAAATTTTGACCGTTTTGCGGGAGACTGCGGCAGCCGGAGGCGGGTCGAGGGTGGGGGTGGGGGCGGGCACGCTGATGCGGGATAGGGGTAGATCTCGAGGGCGGCAACAGCGGACGTAGTAGTAAACCAGAATGGGCAAGAAGCCCGAAGTATCCATTGGAGCGCGTGCAACGGGCAGGGCGAAACAAACTTGGCTCCATTAAGTGTGGTTGGGGCTAAGATGATATTTATATGCTTAGAGTAGAGGTACCGCTCCAGCCTGTAGTTTAGCATGGGCGGTTCCCTCGTGTAGAAAGCTGTTTCGGGTACACCTACGCGAAGTCCGTTGCTTTTATTGGTTCAAAAGGACACCGGTGACATGTCCGTCATGCCTATACTCCTCTGTTTCTTTCTGCTTGGGGAAGGGAGAAACGTTTGACGGACCATTGGTGTTTTGAAAGATAGACGTTTAGGTTTCTTTTTTCTTTGTGCCGTTGATTCCGTAATAGCTGCAGAGCGCACCGAGTACGATATCCTGCCTTGTACAATGATCGGCATGCGTGTGACACTTGCTTCCTGCGGACGAACCTCGTGCTGTTGCTATATCCAAAGGTTGGAGATTTTTCGACTACGACGCTACTATTAGTCATGCCTTCCATACCTTGCGACGAGAGCCGTCCTGCGCTTATTAAATCGCCCGCTTCACTTTCAGAAAGTGAAACGATGTGGAACGTGCCGCATAACAAACGGGTCGATTTCTGAACGACCTCTTTCGAGCCAAAACACGCCAGCTGTGTGAGCGCTGTGTGAATTGTTGAGCTTGGGAAATGTCACACTGCAGCTGGAAGACAGCTGTGGGTTGGTCCTGCTAAAACTACTGCTCTACTGATCTGCTGATGGTGAGCCCACTACACACTCCCGGAAGGATAACTTGGTACTTGGTCTACATTCAGTCGGTAGGTTTGTGTTTTGCTCAAGAAATTTGAACTAGAAAAATGGACAAGAAACCAGAAAGGCCGAACACAAGAAATATCAAAACCAAAATCCAACCCATGAGCCGAGCCATTGACTTCCTCTCGGACTCACTAGGCATCACTTATCGGGCGAACCCGACGTCTATTCCCAGGTTGTATCTCCTTGCGCGGCCCGATATTCGGCGCTCTTGTCCACGCTATTTCTCCCCTTCAGCTAAACGCTAGTGCGCGCGATACATAATTTGCGCCCTCGCCTCCGGTCCTAACGTGCGCCATGAAGACTCCTGACTTCCACCTCCCTGCCTTCTGAATCTGAAAAACCGACGCACCCTGCTTTGCTAGTTGCGTCGCACCACCTATCCTCCCTGAGTGCAGCGCGAAGTGCGTTGGGTTTTCTCCTACTCTTCTCGCCATGTCTCTTAGCGCTGTTGTTGTTTCCGACCTCGACACTACTGCCCACCGTCCCTGCTTGACCGACTGCATCAGCGGCGTGATACTTCCTAACTCTAGGTGCACGTCAAGCAGATTCAGCAAAATCTCTAGCGCCCCCATATTCTCAGCCATCAGTCCCCCTTCCTCGTCCCGCATTACTCTCTCTCTCTCTCGTCACTACCGCGCCTCGCCTCTTTTGGTCCGCTTTCGATGCGCGAAAGGTCGCTTCTACTCTGTCTGCCCGCCTTCTTTCGTCCCACGCTAGCCTACACGCTCCCTCAAAGAATACGAGGTTCCCTCTCGTGTGCCCACAGCTCTGACGCTCGGCACAGCAACAAATACGAGAGAGCGATCCCCATCCACGCGACTAGTCTAAAGGCCTCCGTCTGCGCTCTTTCTCTCCCCGCTATAATCATCGGCACGGTGAGCGGTTGCCTTACCAACGGCTTCGTCTCTGCCCTCGCATGCAGTCTGTCTATTACGTTCCCAACAGCCACCACTCTGAAGTGCGACGTGGGCAGCTCCTAGCCGGCGTACAGTTTATGGAAGTACCCCTTCACCGTTTGGCTCTGGTTCTTGTAACACTAAACACCTCGACGCCATAAACACAGTCAGCTCTCTTACTGCGCTATCCCCGCCATCCTCCTCATACAACCATGGACTCAGATTCCCTTTAGCTCTTCCAGCTGTCCACGTGTCCCACTTGCTGCGGTATCCCTTCAGCTGCTCGTGTTCAGGGAGCCGTGTTCCATGATCCTGAGGAGCCTTTCGCCTTCATCGCTCGTTCCCTTCGTCCCGTGTTCGCTTCCTGTTCTTGAACACGTGGGGGTCACGACACCTTCTTCAGTTCTTTCGCACAGCATTCTCTTCTTTCTCTTTTCGCGTCTTCTCTTTACACGCTTGCCATGCGGCTCCGTGCGAGGCCATCCATTCTTTGGTTCGGGAGTTTCTCTTGCAGTATCATTTCAATTAGTTCTCTTCCGGTGTCGCCGATGTCTTGCATTCGCCGACTCACGCATGATGATAACCCTACGTGCTATGACTTCCATGTAGATATCCCGTCCGTGAGGGTATTATCGCGTCCCGGGATGTGTTTCGCCACGTGACACCATCCGTTTTGGATTTCAATATTTCCATACGATCAAGCAGTCTCATGAGCAGTCCCGCCCGCCTGTCTCTCGAGCCCCTGCATCTGTTCACCCATGATACCGCCGACACATTGTCTCCCCTCATCATGATCGCGTGTCCGGGTTGCGCCGGCTTTTCTCCCACGACCAATTGGACCACCCAGCATGTAATTATCATTCCGAGCAATTCTAGCGTGTTGATCGTGATTGCGCTGGTTTCTTTGGCTTCTGCTTTCCTTTTCAGCTCTGCGGTAAACGCGGGATTCAATCGATACCGCCAGAACACTTTCAGTTTGGGACATTGTCCGCCCACTGCGTCGAAGCTAGCATCCGATAGGTAGTGACGCAAAGGCGTGCGTTGGACGTGGTTAAAGAAGAACGCGCTAAGTGACTCTCCTTTCTCCGCGAGGGTAGCTTCCAGCGCCCATCTCCAGAAGTCTAGGTCTCCGTGGAACTCCCACCCGAGACGTACCAGCCGCTTCTCTCTCGACTGTCTGCTAGTCTTGTCATGTAGGCCGGTGAGGCGTAAGAGGTGCGTACGAAATATTTCCCCGCCCTCATGACGTACGTCTGGTTCCAGAGTTTTCCTGCCATACTCAGGACCTCCTGCCTCCTGCACATTGGTGGATTTTCTGGTCTGTGGCCAATCGGTCTCTAGCACGGTTCTTATCGCATTGATCCTCTCGCGTGTTGTCGCGATCGTCATTTATGGGTGTTTATCGTGTGTCCGAGAAAGTCCACTTCCGTATTCCAGCCTGTGCTTTTCTTCGGGGCGAGAATGGGCGTTTGGCCCGCCTCTGCTGGCCCCAATGACGCGGAGGCTACCAGCGCTGAAGCGTCTTCTGGCGCATGTTGTACTTTCAGCAAAGCGAATCGTCTACGTACACCCCGCACGAGAAATCATCGTGCGGACCGCCTCCGTCATGTGGTTTCACGTTGGCATCTCGGGGCACTCGGGCGGGTGGTCCGTCTTCCCACGGCTCGACTATTTTTACGTGTGCCATCATTTCGATCCCTTCGTCTACTAGTTGTACGTTGTGCACGTTGGTGTTGCTGTGTGAATGTTCAGCAGCGGATGCCATGACTCCCCAAAAACCGGGCGAACCTGCCCAGCCAAACGTCGGTCTGACGTCGGCGACTAGTACGTCTCTTATCACATGGCAGAATTTTTGTGTATCGTCTGGCGCGACTTTTACGTTTCGGTAATTGTTGTTCACGTCAGCCGTGGACACTATTAGTATCCTCTTCTCAGTCCATGTGACTCTCAAGCGCGTTATTTCAGAAAGGAAAGCAGGTAGAGTCTCTCCGCACAAATAGTCGGGTACTTCTTCTGCTACCGTATCCACGTAGACTCCTCCCTTCTGTCCGCGCAGTTGTTTGGGGTCAAAAGAAAAAATCATTGATGTTTCTGATGTTTTTTCTACCACAGTTCCCAGCGGCGATACACGAACGCCATTCACGCGAGCTGCGTCCGCTACGTTGAATACGAGGCATCTGTTCTGTTCGACGTCGTCTATCAGCTTCTTCCACGCCAGTTCCGTGTGGGCGTTTATCGTACTGTGATTTCCGTATCGGAGAGCGCTCTCGAGGTTAGGCGGGTTATAGTGCATTTTCGCTGGCACACCGTTGACTACGATGTCGATGAGATTCGAAGCCTGGGAAGTGTTTTTATTTTGGTTCCGAAGTGTTGTTCGAGGTCGCTCAGGTTTAGCGGCGGTGACACCAAGGTGCCGCCGACTGCCCTCGCGACGTCTCCCAACATTCCGTCGTTCGTTTTCAGAAGCATGCTACCAGTCTTCGCAAGTTCGTGAATGATTTCCTGTTTTTCGTCGAGTCGTGTACCACGTGCTAGGCATTCCTTTTGTTATCTCCACATTTCAGTCTTTCTCTGTCTTTCTTTGTCTCCAATGTTGTATGTATTGGGTCTAGCACTCTTGCGATCTTCTCCCTGGTGCGAGGGGTCTGCTTCTCCCTTATCACGGAGGTCTTCTCTAGTGTTCACACTAGGTCTTTCTCTGTCTTTGTCTCCAATGCATGTATTGGGTCTAGCACTCTTGCGATCTTCTCCCTGGTGCGAGGGGTCTGCTTCTCCCTTATTACGGGGGTCTTCTCCAGTGTTCACACTAGGTCTTCTCTGTCTTTGTCTCCAATGCATGTATTGGGTCTACAGTAGCACTCTTGCGATCTTCTCCCTGGTGCGAGGGGTCTGCTTCTCCCTTGTCACGGGTCTTCTCCAGTGTTCACACTAGGTATTTCTCTTTGCCACCAATGTATGTATTGGGTCTAGCACTCTTGCGATCTTCTCCCTGGTGCGAGGGGTCTGCTTCTCTCTTATCACGGGGGTCTTTTCCAGAGTTCACACTGGGTCTTCATCTTTGTCACCAATGGATGTATTGGGTCTAGCACTCTTGCGACCTTCTCCCTGGTGCGAGGGGTCTGCTTCTCTCTTGTCACGGGGGTCTTTTCCAGAGTTCACACTGGGCCTATTATCTTCTCCCGTGTTACCGGGGTCTTTTTCTCTCACTTGCTCAAGTCTAGCACACGGTTGTTCTCATCCTTAGGGGTCCATTAGCGCTTGTTGTGCAGTAATTTCATGTTCATCACTACTGGTGCTTGATTTACTCTACAATGTAGCTGGTACCTCTACGAATACACGGTTGTTCTACTCGTTGGTTAGAGGAGTCCATTATCGCTGGTTCAGTTGTAATTTTCATGTTCATCGCCATTGGTGTTTGGATTACTCGGGCTGGTACTTCTTCGAGCACACGGTTGTTCTGCTCCTTGGTTAGAGGGGTCTATAAGCACTGGTTTCAGTGATTTTTCATATTCGTCACTGATACTTGATTTACTCGGGCGGGCACTACGTCTCTCACCGTAAAACACGTTCGGTGCTACCAACCCAGGAAGAGGCGCTTCAATTACCGCCACGGTCCTGCTCCTGTCTACAAAAGCTGCTACCGTGGTTGTATCCGCCCTCTGCCGCGTTGGCCCCACCTCTTGATGGGGCCCGTATCTCGGCGAAACCTCTCTTTCTGGACGCAGGTGTTCAGGGCCTGGTTCGAAACGTTGATGTTTTGGCCCAGAGCTTGCGCTTGCTGGGGCTGCAGCGCGAGCTGGCCAACTAACGGGAGATCGATGGGCTGGGGCTGGCCTTGTTGCTGGAGGCCGCCAGGAGGGAGGTAGCCTAGCTGCTGTTGCTGCTGCTAATGCTGTTGCTGGTGCTGGTACTGCGGGTGCTGTGCTGCTGCTGCTGCTGCTGCTGCTGCATCCTGAGCTCCATGTTGCCGAGTCGTTCGCTTTGCTCTATTAGCAGTAAGCTCCATGTTGCCGAGTCGTTCGCTTTGCTCTATTAGCAGTACAGACATCGTGCAGCAATATCTGGACTGGGTTGAGGGGGGGAGGTGGGCCTCCCAACCCGGCTGGCGCGGCTCCGCCCGCGTTTTGGCCTCCTGCTGCGGGGGGCGCGTTGTTGTTTCTTGCCGCCTGCTGGTTTCCCGCCGCGCCCCTGCTGCCTCTCCGCCGCCATGGGGGGCTGCCGCTGCTGCTCCTCCTCCTCCGCTGCTGCTTCTCCTCCACCGCCGCTGCTCTCTTGTTGGTTAGCTACGTACGGTGGTCCGTCGGGAGGCGGCGGTGGTGGCGCTGGTGGTGGCGCTGGCTGCGCTGGCTGCGGCTGCTGCGGGGGACCCTGCTGACCCTGCTGCTGCAGGTTGTTGCCGTTGTTGATCACTCCGTCCGGCGTGTCTAGGACAAAATTCGATCAAGTCCCAAACAAAAACTCTTTTCTCTCGCTGCTGCTTCGCTGCACTGCCTTTCTTTGCGGGCGATGCAACGCTTTCCCCTTCGAGGTCGTTGGCTTCCCAAGGATCCCAAAAGCTTCTGCCAACCTCTCTCTCTTGCTTGTACCCTGAATATAGCTATACCCCCGTGTACCCGTTTTTGCCTCCTCTGGCCGTCTTTCACGAAATTTCCAACGCTTCCACAAACGTGAAGATTCAGTGTACGTGTTTGAATCTGTGGCTTGTGGAGGCGTGTTGGAATTCGGAAAAGCGGGGATAGAAGAAAAATAGAGCCAGCCTTGGTGTCAGATTGTGTCAGAAAGTTTTTGTGCTGTCGCTCGGCAAGAGACAAGCAAGTGCATGTGAGAGAAGGAGAGAAGTAGCAGAGATAGCAGCTTTGAGGAGCAGCAAACACGGGGTGCCGCCTAGGATTTGATCGATTTTGGGATGGACGGCAATGATGGGCAACCGGCGAGCGCGAACGGCGCCGTGGGCGCCGCGGCGGCCAGTCAAGGCAACTCGGCGTACGG
This sequence comes from Ectocarpus siliculosus, assembly GCA_000310025.1. Lineage (NCBI taxonomy): Eukaryota > Phaeophyceae > Ectocarpales > Ectocarpaceae > Ectocarpus > Ectocarpus siliculosus. Next base: position 4,903,029 of record FN649727.1, on the reverse strand, counting down.
CAGTCCTCCAAGCTGGACCGCCGGTGGCGGGGCCGCCCAAAACAGGCAGCAGCAGCAGCAACAACAACAGACAGCAGCAGCAGCAGCAGCAGCAGCAGGATCTCCAGCATGGCCACCCGCAGCAACCAAACGCCGGCGGTCCGGCGGCAGCAATTCCGCCGCCGCCGCCCATGATTCACGGAGCCCCCCAACCTCAGCTGATGCAACAGCAGCAGCAGCAGCAGCAGCAGCAGGGCATCGGGAGTAATCCGAACCTCTTCTCGCTGCTACAACAGCTCGCGAATCAGGGCAGTCGCCAGCAACAACAGATCCAGTCTCTCCAGGAGGTGGTCGTAAACTTGACCGGCAACCGGCAGCCCGCTCAGGGCGCCGCGGCCCACAACAATGCCCAGGACGGCCTCGCCCACAACAATAGCCAGTCAGTAGTCCTCCCCCTGGTCCAAGCGCCGCCGCCGCCGCCGCCGCAGCAGCAGCAGCAGCAGCAGTTGCAGCCGCAACCGCTGCAACAACAGTATCAACACCAACAACTCCAGGCCTACCCCCACCAGCACTACCACCAGTCCTCGTCGGCCGCGCCCCAGGGATACCAACAGCTCGCGAGCATCCCGTGGGCCGCGCCTGTATACAATGCCCATCTGCTGAAAGAAGCCCGAAAGCTGGAGGGCCGCACTTGGGAAAAAGACGGCCAAGCGGCCCTGTACCTAATGCGAGGCGCTACCTTCTCGCCTGTCGTCATGACGGGGGGCGAGTTCGACCACATCATTCGTGACGTGGCCCACCCGCAACCTGGCCTGCACGCGCTGCTTACCTTCGGCGCCATCGACATTGCGGCGTTCTCGCCGCCGCGCCCCCCGGGGGTAGCGGCGGTGACACGCACGTTCGACGTGCATCTCGACACCTTCGTTCGCGTCCTGGAAGTTTTCATCAAGGACGGCATGGCGGGCGCCTCTCCGGCCGGGGCCGACCGAGTTGGCCTGTTTTTCCGGGAACTCTTCAGGATCTCCGAGGACCTCCGCCGTTACTCGTCCCGCCACTGCGCTGAGTTCAAGGGCCGCGAGGCCGACGTCTTCGCCAGGTTCAAGCAAGACGCCAACCTCGATTGGGCCGATTTCGTCAGTCGTCTGACCACCGAAGCTAGGGCGCTCCGGCAGCGCAACACCCTCTCCCCTCCACCCCCCAATACGGTGGGGGCGATCCAAGTCCCGCAGTTCTCACGGACGTTGATCCTGATTGCGGAGGGTACGGCTTCTTCGATGGTGGGTCTCCTGCAGGGGGGTCTAGCCCGTCAGCAGCAGCCAAAAACGGCCGCCGCGAGCACCAAGCGCAAGGCCACTTCACAGGGTCAACCTGCCCGCACCCCCGCTGCCCCAGTCCCATACGCTTCCACCGCAGCCGCCAACGCGTTTGCACAGACCGTCGCCGCCTGGAACACTCCCAACAACGAGTGCTTCTACACGTGGTCGGGCACGACCTGCACACGCCCGCGGTGCGAGAAGGGGCACACCCAGCGGCACCCGTCACTCTTGCCTGCTGTTCCTCCCCCCCCCCCCCTCCGCCCGCTCCGCCCGCTCGTGCCCACCGTGCCCCGAGAGCGACACAAGCACCAGTCGCGAAGTACAGCCATGGAGGCGGCCGGGGAGGAGGAGCAGCTGGAGGAGGAGGAGCAGCTGGAGGAGGAGGAGGTGGAGGGAGCGCGGGAGGAGGCCGTGGCGTTACCAATCCGTGACGGTGCGGGCCCCACTTTCACGAGGTGGGGCCGACAAGGGAGGGTGGCGAGCTTGGCACGGGAGCGAACGCCTTTGTGGACAGCAGAAGGACAGTAGCGTGTGTGGGAGTTCCCCTTCCCGGGTCGGTCGCACCCGCTGTGTTTTAAGGTGAGAGCATGAGTTGCGAACCTGTAATTTCCCATACTGTCAACTGTTTGGATTCGTTTTCACCCTGCATAGTGGCGGACACCACTCACGCCAAAACGTCAAAAACAGTAGCTACGGGGGCGGACACCCCCGGCGCCAAGTACGGGTCAAATAACACACAAGCGGAGGACACCGCACTGGTGATGGATAAGTCACAACTAGTGGCGGACACCAACTATGCGAACATTGACACACACCGGGCGGACACCCGGTGTGAACATGCATTACCCTCACTCCCGCAAACGGTGGACGCCGTCCCCGCGGAAAACACACTAACGGAAAACCTATTGGCGGACACCAATAGCGGGATCAATTACTGCTCTGCCTTGTACACCACGAAGATTGTGGCGGACACCACACGTTTTGAACAATGCAATGCAGTCGCCTCGGGGGAGGACACCCCTGGCGAATATAATTGGCCCCGCGGCACGCAAGCGGTGGACGCCGCGAGCGTTGTCGGTAAACAAAAAATACTGGCGGACACCAGTAGCGTGCAGAAGGACATACACAGGGTGGACACCCTGCGTAAGAATTTGTCAGTCACACAGCCCCGATTGGCGGACACCATTCGTGGGCACGACACGGAATTGGCGGACACCATGACCGTGTCGAAAGCTCCCCCGGGGTGTCCGCCCCCGGGGGAAGCTCTGTTGGCACGTAGGGCACTAGCGGCGGACACTGCTAGGGCCGCTGACATCACAAAAGTAATGCGACAGCGTTGCGGGTCGAATTCAGCGACTTCTCACGTTGGGGCGGGGAAAGAACCTTCGGCCCTAGAGAGTCCAAAAAAGACAACCTTTTCGAAAAATTAAAAAAACTCTGACCGATAGACTCGAGGGACAGAGAGGCATGCTCGCGTCAAGCCTACACTCACTAGACGAGAAACAATGTATCATTCGGAAGATGGCGGATATTGGTAGTGATTTGGTAAAGCTCCACGATGGAAGGCTGGGAGACATCGCGAGGGGAATCGGCGGCACTTTGGTGTCACCGCCGTTGGACGTGAGCGACGTCAAGCAGTATTTCGGAGAGGAGAAGGGTTTCCCGGGTATCGATGACCTCATTGAGATAGTCGGTGAAGGAGCCCCTGCCCCCACTCTAGTCTCGCAGCAAAACCTCAAGACTTGGCATACGGCAACCACCGTAGCGTAGACGATCACCAAACACATGTGTGGGAAAAACGATGCGACAATGTCAAGCGTAACAGGTGTATCGTCCTGAGAAAGGCGAACGCATCGGACGTACGTGGGATTAGAGTAGCTCCGTTGGGAGCGGTCCCAGGGAAAACAGTGAGGATTATCAACGACTTCTCTTTTGACCCAAGCACAAGCAAGGGGTCAAAAGGTGGGCTCAACAAAGATATCATCATGTCTGAAGTACCACGTTGCCTGTGCGGCGAAGCACTACCAGCTTTCCTCGAGGAGCTCACCAGCCTACGAGAAAGATGGCCCGACAAAAGAATCCTTGCAGCCGAGGCTGATGTCACCTCAGCGTTCAGAAATGTTAGGATATCACCAGATCATGCTCACAAGTTCTGCTACGTGATCGGAGACGTGCTAGTAGCGGATCTACGGCTGACATTTGGCTGGGCAGCGTCACCAGGATTGTGGGGTGTGTTAGCCTCCGCTGCAGATCACTCGCACCGCAACACGTCCCTCGCGAACGCCCGACTACTACCAGAAGGAATCGCAATGATGTCTCACGTCAAAAGGCGTCCCAACCCCAATACCATCGTCGGCGGGCGTACAACCGCATAGAGGCGGGGGACCCGCGGGCGATTTCTTGGCCAGGGTCTACGTCGACGATTTCTTGCTCACGAAGGTCCAGCATGACCCCACTGACGAATCGGCACTCATTGCTTCCGCCTCGCTAGCTTCAGACCATGTCAGACTGTTTGGCAAGGCAGAAGTTGGAGAAACCCCCATTCTCGCCCCAAGCGTACTGACTGGGACACGGTCATACCATAGACACGCATGATGGCAGAATTGCAACTACACCCGAACGGGTAAGCGCGATTCGGAACATCCTAGTGGCAGATTGGCCCCACGATAGGAAGAAGGCCAGTGTTCAAGAAGTCCTCAGTATTGCAGGAAAACTGTGGAACCTCAGCTATCTATGTTATCAGGGCTGGTAGGTACTTTGTGTGGCAACTGCTCCGCCTATCGGGTCTGCATACGCAAGCCAGTCGACACACACGGTCACGACGTCTAGTGGACTTGGGTAGAGAGTTCCACGGCGATATCGCCTTCTGGATGTGGGCCCTCAACCAGCGCCTGGCCCTTCGAGGGGAGTCCCTGAGCGCATCGTTCCTACTCCACGTAAAACGAGCACCATCACGCCTCTACCTCTCAGACGCTAGCTTCACAGCGATTGGCGGCTACTGCCCCGAACTAAAGACTTTCTGGAGATACACGATCGAACCATCGTTGTCTGCGGAGCTCAAGCGCAAGGCGCAGGTGAAGGAGACGTCAGGCATTACGATCAATCTGTTAGAACTCATGGGCATGTTCATGACGGCGTGGGTAGTCCAAATGATCTTGAAAGACAGACCCGTAGAAGAAGGGCAGTCGGACGTGTTGATGCGTGGGGACAACGTGTCAGCCGTCAGCTGGACTAACAGGTGTGGGGGTTCGCGTGACAGGCGCGCTAGCCTCATAGTGAGACTCATGGGTAGGATGGAAATTTCTTGTGGCTGGTGCCACGTGGCCAAGCACATCCCTGGTCGAAAGAACACACTCGCGGACGGGATCTTACGTTGGGAAGAAAACGAGATCGCCACCAACGTAAGAATGCTCATGAAAGACTCAGGGTGGACACAGCAGGAGATCGGGGAAGGGAGACGAGCGTTGCTCAGCATTATCCTCCAAAAGAAATTGCCGAAAGAAAGTCTGGACGACTCGGTATGGGACATTATGGTCCAAGGAACGGAAAATATCTGACACGGCAGAGGGATCGAAGGTTAGGGCAGTTGGACACCGCTCTGCGTTCTGGTCGATCAACGAATTCTCAAACGAATTGAGATAGCGAGAAGCTGGAGCGGTGGACACGCGTCACACTCACTGTTTCATGACGCCTTGATAAAATGGATAGCCGGGGGAGGCAGAGTTGGTTTGGTCGACCAAGTTTTCTGTTCTCCCCTCAAGCCAAGTTGGGGCTATCCCCGGGTTCGGCATGAATTGGTCGTACCTTAGAAGGGAACCTCGAAATGTGCGCATTCCTCACGCTGTGTAAACCCGGTGATCGAATATCAGGAACATAGGGAAAGGATGGCCGGGGAGGCACGAGCGTCGAGGGGAAGTGGTACCAACAAGGTGTATCAAAGGATGTGGCTCGAGCAGGGGCGGGTTCGGGCCCGTGGCTCCGCGAGAGCGATGGAGTGGAAATTGCGGTGCGTGAGCTGTCTGTGTTCATGGCTTGTCGGTGTTTCGGTCACAAGAACCAGAGTCAGACTATTCGCGGGTATCTGTCAGCCATCAAGTACTTCCATAAGATGCACGCAGGATGGGAGTTGCCCACTTCGCATTTCCAGATCCTCGCCATGTTGAAGACCATTGATAGGGTCCACGCCAATACGCAGACGAAGCCTAAGATAGGAATCCACTTTCATGGGACATGCTAGAAGCTGGAAAGAGCGTGGTCTAACATTCGGGAGAATCAGTGAAGTTGATTTGGTGTGGACTTGCCCTCTCGTACCTGCTGATGTGCCGAGCTTCAGAAATCTGGGCGGACGATTTGGGGCTCGTGCACTCAGATTTTTGCCTGACTAGAGGAGACCTGGGTTTCTTTTGCGGTCCGGTAAGGATTGCATGGGCAGACAGGAGGCAGGCTAGCCGAGTGGAAGTCACGTTCAGAGCGTCAAAAGCAGATCAGAAACGTTTGGGAGCAACCTTCACTAGATCGGGAGAAGCGTTGAAGGTGTTACTCGATCTTATAGATCTGCACCCCGAGCTTGGGAGTCATGCGCCGTTGATACAATCGTGGACACAAAACAGGTGAAAGGTTTTTTCGAGGGCAGAGGCATCGAGACACCTCAGGTTACTCGTGAGTGTGACGGGTAGAGACCCGCAGAAGTATGCGTTGCATTCAGGGAGGATCGGGGGGGGCACGCACCTAGCAAGTATAGGGGCGTCGGTAATCCAGATCCAGAGAGCCGGGAGGTGGAAATCATCGGCTTTTATGTTGTACGTTAGGGCTGGGGGTGAAGGAGCAAAGTTCGCGTCTCAGGCCCTTACGAAACCCGAGGAATGACCAAGGAGCGGTTCGGAGGAGTAAGTCATAGGACATGCCCAATGAAGTAAGATATGCTTAGGCCAGAGGCCGAAACAAAAGTAATGATAGTAGGGCAATCTTGGGAAGTTTGCAACGGGTTAGTCCGATAAGAAAACGTTGGGAGCAAGACGGCATTTTACCTGCGCTCTCAATTTGTTTCATGTGTATTGGTTTTTCTTTGGTTGCCTGCAGAAAAATAATCCAGAATTCTTGAGCAAACATCAAAGTGAACATTCAGTACGTAATTGAATCTATCTGTGGTTTGTGAAGGCGTGTTGGAATTCGGAAAAGCGGGGATCGAAGAAAAATAGAGACAGCCTTGGTGTCAGAAAGTTTTTGTGAGCTCGCTGGGCGAGAGACAAGCAAGTTCGTTTGAGAAAAGGAGAGGAGTAGCAGAGATGGCAGCTTTGAGGAGCAGCAAACACGGGGTGCCGCCTAGGATTTGATCGATTTCCCGCCCACCCACACCTATCACTCAAGAGAGGGGGGAGCATGGGGGGGAAATTTCCAGAACGCTTCCACAAACCACGGATTCACGGTTATAACGAATCGCTATACCCCGTGTACCCTTTTTTGCAGGGTACACCTCGGGAAAATTCCCGCCGTTTTTTTCCCGCCGTGGTTGGGCGGTCCCGGTACTGGCAGTAATTACCGCCGAAAAACGAAATAATACCGCCTACCGCCTAAAAAGTACCGCCATATTGCAGTACCGCCGAAGAAGTACCGCCAAAAAACGAAGTACCGGGAACCGCCTAAAAAGAACCGCCATATTTCAGTACCGCCAGAAAAGTACTGTTTTTTGGCGGATCCCGGTACTTCGTTTTCCGGCCGTACCGCCATAATTGGCAGTACCGGGAACCGCCAAAGGCGGTACCGCCGGGAAACGAAATACCGCCTACAGCCAAAAAAGTACCGCCACATTGAAGTACCGCCCCGCCTGAATCCGCCTAAAAGACTAATACCGAGGTGTACCCTGCTTTTTTGCCTCTCGCCGCTCGTTCACGAAATTTCCGGAACGCTTCCACAAACCACGGATTCACGGTTATCCCGAATCCTTCGTCTCGTTCCGGGGCTGTTGTTGTTGTTGTTGTCTTCACATTGAAAACCGTTCCGATCTCTCTCCACCCAGTACCTTCATACGTCCGTACTGGTCCAACACTTGACGCGGTCGATTCCCGTGGTCACAGGCTAACTTACCCGAAAAAGCTACACTAAAATAACTGGCCCCGAGGGGTCCGCAAGTCAATAGAAATCAACGACAGATATTCTGGAGTCCTCCGCTCCCTCTGCGCGCTATGCGAGGTAACAACTGAGACTATAGGAGTCAGCATCACGGGCCAGAGAGAAAGAGGTACACCCCCTTCGTTCAATCTTGGTGCTTCACACGCAAGCAGAGACAAGACCATATGACACAGAAAAAGAGAGAAAAAGAGAAAAAAGTCCACCGGACTGACTGTCAGAACAAAAAACATAAAACAGTGTTCTTATCCGTGGAGCCCCCATGGGGGCGCCACCAAACGGCGGTGGCACAGGCTGGGCAAGCACACCACAACCACAGGCAGGGGTGGGTGGGTTGGAGCAAGGTGGAGAGAGAGGCAGGGGCCGAATAGTTCAGCATCAAGTCTTTTCTGTTTTACTGTATATCGGCTACTATACAGCAAGCAGTAGACGATGGATGGAGGACAGCGGAGGGGGAGATGGATCTACGGAACAACTAGCGGAGGGGGACTGTCGCCATATTAAAGAGGGTAGCCCACACACAAAACTGTAGAGCGGGGCAAGCACGGTACACTGCTGCATGTGGCAGGGTGTCGTGCTTCGAACATCTTCGTGTGTGAGCGTGGGTGTGTAGGGCGCAAGTTGTGGCCACACGAGGAGCCCGAGAAGGTTACCCACGGCCGGGTTATTTGCTCCTCAAAAGATTCGAAAGTATCCAAATCCATATCCCAGACTGATGACGCTCTATGTTACAAGACGGAATCCAGAGCAGATGAACTGCGCTCATGCCCGCCAGCAGGTGGTGCGTGACACCGCCTTCCACACCAAGCCCTAACCCTCACACTAACCCGACAATAAAGACTGCAAAATATTAGATGACGTCCTGCCTGGCGCACGCAGAGAGCGCCCCTGCCGGGGATGCTCTTTTTTCAACGTAGGTTTTTCACAGCAAATCCCTCATTCGTACGGGACGTCGGACGGCGTTCGTGTACCCCGCACGGAACTGGTATCGAATCGGGATTTTCCCTTTTCCGCTTCCGACCCCCTCGTCTTCCACCGTGCCCCGCCTCGCCACCCCTTCGTGTAGGACACGCTTGGAACGCTCTGCCGCGGTCGCCTGATGCCCGTCAGTCGCCGAACAGCTGCTGCTGCCGGCCTGTACCGCCCGTGTCTCGCAAAGCTTGTTAACTGGAGACTTGGAAGGAGACTTGGTGTTGTGGGTAGCATCGATGGCAGCGCTTTGCTTGGCAGCAGAAGCGTCGTCCCCGGCGCCGCGTCGGGAGCCAGTGCCGTCCTTCCTCCCGGAGATCCAGTTGGTGCGGTTCCAAAACGGTACTGGATGCGCGGGCCTATCCTTCTCACTATCGCGGAACTTATTAGTGGCCGGCGGTGACGGCGGGGGCGTTTTGTTGGTCTTCGTCTTCTTCATCCCCGCCGACCCCACCGCCGTCGACGCCCACTTTCTCTTCGCCGCTGCAGTTGCTGCCGCTCTTCCGTCTTCGTCAGCTTCGCTTGTGCTCTTCCCGCTAGATGCTGGTGCACCTGACGATTTTTCCGCGTTGGTCGTGAAAGGGTGCCCGGTTCCTCGTGTTGCTGAAGAGGCTGCGGCGAACGGATCAGATGCCGCGTTCTTCGCAAATGCAGCGTCTTCCCGGTGTGATAGTTTGGCTGCCTGCGGTGCAGCGGGTTGCAGTGATGAGAACGTGGAAGGCGGGCAAAGTGACGCCGAGGGGGGGTAGTAGGCGGAACTTACAATTTTTACTCGTAAATCAGGGTCTTAGGGGCGACTTCAGGTAAACGTAATACATTTCCAAGCAAGCAAGGGGAAAGCCAGAGCCACTCGCTAGTGCTGAGGCACGAAAAACACACGCGCCTAGACGTGGTCCGCTTTGCTTCTACCGTTGGCGCGGAGCGCAAAAAAAACAAACGGGTGGTACGCAAAAGTGGAGGGCTGGTGGGCACATTTGGCGTAGGCACATGAGCGTCTATAAGTTTTGCTGAACGTTCTTAACCTACCTGACACACAAGTCTCCTTTGAGAGTTCCCGTTTGCAAACGGTGTTTCTCGCACAAGGCAAGGAACGACTTGAAGCGAGGCCCACGCGGGACATTTGAGGTGTTTGGGTTTCACATCGCAGTTGATACGTTTTTTGTATGTCAAAGGCCAAACACCTCTAGCATTCAGGAAAAGCCATTCGTACGTACACGTTCCGGTGCAAGCCCCACGGCGACACATATCGTGTATCCGTACCTCTGCCTGGCGCATGCCTTCGAGGGCGACTTCGTGCGCCACCATCGGGCGAAGAGGAGGGGCAAGCCGGGGGTGCGCGAACTCGTAACCCTCGTACTTCAGCAGCTGTGGAATTTGCAAAAATGAACGTGTGACGACCGAGGCCAGCGAATGTGCGCCGGGAGTGCCGAACGCGACACAACAAAGGGTTCATTAAGGTCCAGAGCACATACAACTTCTGCGCACCTTCAAGAAGGGCAATACAAATAATATTACGACTACAATAACTGAGATTAAACGAGTTTACACAACGCGGACCGGAAGGTCGACAGCCAAGGCAAGGCCGTACAAAAACAAGGGCAGTACGTTACTCTGCGGCAGATTTTGCCATGAAAAAATCTGCCTTTCAAACCTCTCCCCACGCCCCCCGGTCCCTCCTCGTTTCTCAACCTCTTGACTGCACTGTATAAACATGCCACGAAAAGCCATGCGCCCCGTGTGCTGCATGCGATTGATACGCAACCCCCAAAGAGACAAGGGGGGGGGGGGGTACGCCCACCAAACTCCCCGAGAAACAACCAGCGAAACCAACAACTTCCATCCTCACGGCCTTGACCTTCCACGCTCACCCCCTTGTTACGCCCACCTGATCGATCGCCGGCTCAAGCGCGAATTCCTGGGCCCTCGCCGCCGCCCCGAACGCGGGTGGGGCGCTGGCCGACGAAGACGAGGATGCCGACTGCGGGGAGAACGTGAGGCCGCAAGAGAGGAGGATGCCGACCAGGTCACGGAAGCGTGCGCGCTCCTGCGGGCTTAGTAGGTCCGGGTTGAGCTGTGCGGCGATATAGTTTGGGGAGAAAGCGAGGGGCGGGAGGGGTGGGAAAGGTCGCTCGTATTGATACCAAGTAACGGGTGTATACCCTTGGGAAGGGGTTGACATTGAGGAATGGGCAGGTCAATCTTTTCCGGCGGAAACAAGGAAAGCAGTGCAAGATACCAAAACTGGCAAACGCTACGTACTTGGAGGGAATAGCCCAAACACGGTACACCAGTAGAACACCGAGCAGAGTTGCAAACGAGAGCGGGTAGGCTTACCGGCCTCAGGGTGGGCGCCAAGATATCCATCAGGTGGGACAGCATGTCCAGCACCAACGCCTGCACACATAAACGCACGCAAAACAACATGAAAGTAGCATGGAAAACGGGGGGGGGGGAGAGGGGTTTGAGGATACGAAGACAAACCTGGAAAAACGCACACACCACGACGGACGCTTTCGGGCACGCGCATTCAGCAGCAGCAGGCCCCTGTGGCCCGCGGCGGTGGGTGGCTGGGGGAAAAGGAAGCACTTGGAGACAGTGTTGTGCGTATACGCCATGATTTTATACCAGGTTCAAGTCTCGGAGGACGTGTACTTTTGGCCGACCAAGACGGGTTGGGCAGGGGGCACGGGAACGGAAGGAAAGGGAAGGGCAGGGTCTCGAACTCCAAGCGCGACGTCATCCATTTTCGTTTGATGCACGGTGGGCGAGCGGGAAATTGCGCAAGCATATTGCGCAGCTGCAGCAGGTGGTCACACCACCGTCGACCCGTAAGAATGAAGTGCACATGGGCGCACCGCAATCTCCTGTGACGCCCCCCCCGCCCCCCCAAACAAAGCGCTGAAAAACTTCGATTTTGTGGTCTCGCAATGAAACGTTCGCGTCAAGTCAATGCGGCACCACAGAACGCCAGGCTGCCATCAGGCTGCAAAATAACGCGGAAGGATAGAACGCTTGACGCACCTTTCTGTTGCTGGGAAGATTTAGATTTGCCCTCGGGGGCAAAGAGAAACAGTGCAAAGCAACGATAGCTCCCTCCGTGAGGCTGTATTTACCCCCCGAGGGGTGCTGTTCCACAAGAAAACAAATGCCCCTTCGCCGAGGGCGAATCAAAGGAAACTACGTCTACTGTGAGCCATCTCTCCCAATTACAAGTCGGGAAATATCATCTGCCGCGGCGTTTCCATGCTACTTATTTCCGAAGCCAGCGTGGCTGCGGTTTTCACCTCGAAAAAGGCATCTCTCGGTCGCCCAGAAACGCTGCGCTTGGGCGCACGTCAACATGCAACATGGCTATCTTAACCCATGCAAACCCAAAAAATCCTGACAAGGTTTTCACTGGTCACTCGGCAAGCGCGGTCGATGATCCAACACGCACACGCATGGACACATACACCCCGGGTCACCTGAGTCGTGCGCCCGGTGGCACCCAGCTGGCGGCCGTCGGCGAAGCTGTGCAAGATGTTACTCTTCGCGGCGCGAGCGGTGCGGGCCTCGTAGTCCTTGGTCGGGGCAACAAAAACCACCAAGACATGGGCGAGAAAAAAAACGACATGAGCACGTGGGCTGACGCACCCTGTTATGACGACCCGACAAGGGAGAGAGGGGTACAAGCCAGTGAACCATCAGAGAGAAAGTGGAGAGAACACAACCGACCACATCGACAACGGATCCAAGCACACGAAGGAAAAGGCGAAACCACGTCCACCACGTCAGCAACTTTCGCGTGTTCCTGAGAGAATAATTGCGCAACAGTTATAATGTGAACCGCAGCTGCTGTGCACACGAAAGCAGCACGAGTTTCAAGAAGCGGGACGAACCAGCAACGGCAACTCGACACGCCAAACACACGACCGAGGCGAGCACACGAAACGCAAAACTCGCAACAGGCAGCACTACCCAAGGACAAACTCCAATACCGCGCGCAACAACCTTCCAACAAGTCACAGAACGAAAGAACGAAATCACGTTCCAAACTTCCTCTCCGCATTGTTCCACGTAACTGGTCATGAAATGTTTTCCAGCCAACCAGCCTGCCTGCCCCCCCCCCCGCCCTCTCCAGGTGTGTTCTCCCGTCCCCAATACCATAAAACCTCATTTTTCAGGCTACTCCTCGCTTTCCCTTGGCTCTCCCGGGCTGGCCACCCCTTGCCTAAACCCTTCCCACCTTCTTGGGCTGGGTGACTGTCGACCGCTGGTCGGAGCGGCAGAGGAAATGAACCCCCGCCGCGGCAACCGGGGCGTATCTGGAGAAAGAGTAGTCCTGGGTCTGGTTCGTGCGCGTGTCCATGAGGTCGGCCATCTCCAGCCAGTCCATCGCCGCCGCCGCCTTTGTTGGAGTGGGACCAACGTCGGTATACACATTAAGACACGCGGGCCTTTCGCGTTGTGACTGTGATGTCGGGTTGTGGGTATGGGGTGCTCTCTGTTCTAGCGGGGGCGGTCGTTTATGGTGCGGAGGGGGGGGGGGTTCTCGGGACTGCTTGTCCTTGTTCCTCTCGCTTCACTCCGGCCCGCTAATTTTCTCGTTTTTTCGGTGCGACCGCTTGCGAATGCGCTCTCGTCTGTTCACGTCTTGAGGCAAAGCCGTCGAAGAGGTTCGACATCTCCAGCCAGTCCCTTGGTGCTTGCCGCCGCCTCTGTCCTCCGCGTTTGGTCGTTCTCTTGGGATACGGTAACGACCGCGATTCGCCACATTGTATCGTTTCGTGTTTGTCTCGCTTCGAAAAGCGCTGCCGATTTATACGAAGGATACAACCATCCAGCGTTCATGATTCATCTTTGGATAAAGCGTTTCCGGCCTGCTCTGTTCCAACACCTTTCCGGCTTGTTGTGTGCGTGTGTACGTGCTTTTGGTATATATCGTGAACCTGCCTGAAGCGAATCATCGCATACATCCGCTACGACAACAGTTGTCTGCACACTCCGCTACAGCCATCCGCCACTAATTCGTCGTGCCGAAAACACCGTGCAAACTCAGACGGAACAAATACCTTGCTGAGGGTAGGGTCGTTGAAGCGTACGCCCAAGAAGTTCTCGTGAACTCCCGCAAGGACCTTACTGTGGTCGTTGAAGGCCTGTACCTCCTCAAACACTTCGGCGTCCTTGCGGTCGGCCATCGAGCCCTGGGGACAACGCATGCACGGAAGACGAGACCGTTCAAGAGAACGGGTGTGTACGGTGTGTGTGGTGAACAGACAAAGACGATGGACACCACACCACGTCGAGCGCAAACGAACAACCCGGGTACAGTACGCCACCAGATGGTTTCGCTCTCGTGTTCTCAAGAGTCAGTCGTTCTTTGAATATTGTTGTTCGTAGGTGACAGGTGCCGATACTAACGTTTAAACCGTCATTTCAATGAGAAACAACAACAGTCAACAAAGACACATGCGTGTCAACACCAAAAGCCAACCCATAGGCACATGCTGGACCAGCTACTGTTTGGGCCCGAGGTCACCTCGAGTCTTTCCAAGACGTCACGCAAAAATCGATAGCACTACAACGATGACAACGAACGGCATCCATGGACATTCGGCTTGCCCTGCTTCCGCCCGGCAGAAGTATACTGCTCACGCGCATCCACCAAAGAGCGCCCAACAAAGAGCAACGACAACCACAAAGCCATACTCGTTTAAAACGGTACCATGCTTGAGACCCTTGAGAACTTGCCTGCTCCCCTCCGAGGAAGAGGCGCCGCTTCGTGCCCGATTTCTTTCGGGTGAACACGGACCGGAGAACTGTGCGGGGAACGAGCACCAGCACAGCAAGGGAGGTCATGAGTGGACGGGGAGTTCTACCCGTTAACCAAGCACGAGCCCGGCCGATCGAAGAACGTTCAAGGTCAGAACACCGTGCACATGTCGACAAAAAAACAACGGCCAGGTGTCAACTGTTCGTGGGCGCGGCCGGTCTCAGCACAACCCCTACGGAGGCTCACTGCTGTGAAAAGGGCACTTCACCCGAGAAGACTCTTTTTCGACAGCTACGTGGCACCAACAAGAAGGCAAAACACCGACATACCCATCCAAACATCCAACCCAACGGCCCAAACCAAATCTTACCCAACCTCATGCCCACCCAGGCAACCCCACGACGCAAAAGAAAACTAAAGTTTTTGTTTTTGGCCTACTCGCCCGCCCAAGGCCCAGAACACACCTTCGAACAGGTCCCGGCGCTCGTCCTTGATCCCCTCCGCCACGGCCGTCAGCAGCGCCGCGGAGGCGTTCGTCACACTTCCCGAGGACGCCCGCCTCGCCACGAACTGGAGGGTGTGGAGGCACGACCTGACGTCGAGGTGCGAGCGGTCCGCGAGCCTCGTAAGGGCGTCCGTGTTGACGGTCAGGCGCTCCGACGTGCAGATGGCCTGCGCGGCCGAGGAGGCAAAAGAACAAATTCCAACCATGGGAACGGTGCGGTGGGATTTTGATCGGGGAGGGGGCGTGTACTGGAGGGGACGGGGGTTTAGGGGGGGGGGTACAACACGTCGTATATGGTCACAAGAGGAAAAGCATGAAACGGTCTAGTGACCATGTACGGTTTGGTTTACAAGTCAACAAACAATGCGCATGTTCATTTGTCTATGTGACGGCGCTGGATCCAGCCTTGTTGGCCAAGTCTTGCGTGACCTCTTCGAACGCAAAAGGGGACGCCCGAACACCGTACAATTCGAAGCGACAAAATCTCGCCCCCGACGCCGCCCCGCTCTCCCGAGTTTCGATCGGCCTTCATCGCCACGTTGTCTTCAAGGAGTTGACAGAATACAACAATGAAAGACGTTTTTGTTTTCCTCCACTATATCCAATCATTGGCCTCTTCATGGCACCGCACCGCCGTCTGCCTGAGTACCTTGAGGCGCTGCACCAGTCTCGCCGGTGAGGACTTGGCCCTGAAAACGAACACCTGGGCGATGGCCCGGATCGGCCTTAGCGCCGGCGTCCATTGGTCGTTACAGATAAGCACCTTTTGGGGGAAGGGGCGCACGGGGGGGGGGGGGGGGGGGGGGGGGGG
>FN649727.1:4871168-4887477 GCA_000310025.1 Ectocarpus siliculosus | reverse complement strand
GGGGGGGGGGGGGGGGGGGGGGGGGGGGGGGGCGACGACAACCGAAACCGACGACTTCAACAAACGCATCATGTGAAATAGGTGAAAGTTCCGAGTTGGTGCTGCAGTAGATAGGTAACAAATCGGAACGCTGGTGTGATGTGCACCCCTACCTTGTGGTGCCTCTGGCGCATTGGGTTTCATGTCTTTTCTTCACGAACAAACGGCTCGGTAGATACCACAACCAGCGGCATCCAAGTGTACTATGGCATCAACATCTGTCCTTCGTGCCTACAGGAAACAAGGACACACTGTTGGCAAGCAGAACGTCGTAGCTAAATAGCCGAACGGAACCCTGAGTAAACATGGCCAACAAAGAGACAAAAAACAAAGATGAACGCACCAGCGGCCTCGTTAGCGACGTCCTCCGCTTGCCCTTCTTGCCGCCCCCGGTTGCCGCGGTGGCTTTGGCGAGTGGTGCCGTGGCGATGTCCACAAGTACCTGCGCTGCCGCCTTTCCGTCCGCGCCATCAACCTGTTCTCGAAAACAAGGAGCAACATTAGGGACAACATAAAAAGGCCAAGAAATCAGACAGCAGACAGCATTACGGCGAGAGAAGAACAGAGAAAGAGTCATTCGCCACCTTTCGACGCTCGTTTCCGGACGGTAGATTGTAACGTCTACCAGCAGCGAATTCTTCCATGTGGTCAACTATGTGGCCTACAACACGTCCAAAACCATACACCTACGGTTCTCCCTCGTGAACGACAAGGCTAGGCTTTTCATTGGCCCATCTTCTAAAATCTCTCAACACACACACAAAACCCTAGAGACAGGAATCAGTCTCCTTCAGCCAAACCCAAGTGGTAATAGAAACCATAACTCCCTGTCCTTTCATCCTCAACCAGCCCCCCCATCCCCTCGTCAATTTGCACACCTCGTCCAAGACGATGAGGTTCGGGCGCTTATCGGCCAGGAGCGTGTTTCCCTCCATGGCCTCCGTCATGCGCTGACGGAGCACAGACGCCGTGCGGTCATCGCTGGCGTTGATCTCGTACACGCGATAGCCGGCGTGCTTCGCGACCACCTGGGCCAGCGTGGTCTTTCCTAGGCCGGGAGGCCCGCACAGCATGATGATCTTGTGGTTGGTGCCGTGTGGATGGTAACGTGATTTTTCGAGAAGAGGGCAGAGCGGAAGGAGATGGGGGGTAGCATGTACGGGGGAGAGAGAAGGCTCGTGGTTCCTGGAAAGTAAAAGAGGTTGATGACGTGCGCGTTTCGCAGGAAGGACGAATGGGCTAGTTTGTTGCCACTTTCGCCCATTTGTCAGTACGACTCGGGGGGAAATGCTCCCAACTTGTTAACTTCCTCGCCGGGCGCTGGCAATCCGACTCGTGGTTGACTTGGACGAGCTTTCGACCGTTCACACCCATCGATACCCCCTCCGATCGCCAAGGGAGGGAGCTTATCCTTGTTTGGCTTCCTCTTGCATTGTGGGAAGCTCACCCTATGACCTCTGGCTCTCTCTGTCTGTCTGTCTGTTCTGTCTGTCTGTCTGTCTGTCTGCCTCTCACTTTCTCTCTCTCTATTTCTGTCTGTCTGTCTGTCTGTCTGTCTGTCGCTCTCTCTCTCTCTCTCTTTCTCTCTTTCTCTCTCTCTCTCTCTCTCTCTCTCTCTATCAATATAGAACTACCTTGAATCCATGTATCTCACCCGCGCCTCCGGTCTCTTGTCCGTCGCATCGCCCGTGGAGGCCATGCTGAGCGGCTTCATCCCTCCCACGCCCTTCTTCTTCTCGGCGGTGACAGTGCCCGTCCTGGCCGTCTGTTGTTTAACAATGCCATATAACAGCAAATAACAATGCCATATAGTATCATTTCCGGATCGAGAAGGCATAGCATGGCGACGTAATACAGGCAGGAGGTGGGTGGGGCGTGATGCTTTTCGTTGTTTCGAGATGGGTTTCGGCTGCACCGCCGAGACACCGCTACAGCTGTCCCCCCAGTGATGAGGTCACCCCGCCCTTCCGCGGATCGGAAAAACATGCAATCGTGCGGGCGCAAACACCCGTGTCCCAATATGCACCAATGTGCAACCCTCCGCGTAGACTACCTTCCGAAAATCACTCCGACATCACGTACGTATATTTTTCGCGGAAAAAGCAATCAGCGGCCCTCTTGCAGTGAACTTCAGGGAAAACTTTCGAAGGCACACAAATCGGGGGCCTTGTCCAAAGTATCCCCAAACCCTGCCCTGGTAGCCGACATTTCCACGGTCTAGAGGAGGAGACAACATCGGGAGAAGGCGAAAACGATGTGATGGACACGACAAGACGAACAAAAGACGTCCACACGGGTGTTCCCAATTCAAACACACTTTGGCCGCTCACCTCCTTCTTGAACACGAAGGGATCCCACGCCTTGACGGCCCTCAGAACCTCGCGGTTGATTTTTTCGTCGCTCAACAAGTCGCGGAACCCGTCGGGCGCGTACTTGTCTACCCACAACGCCCCGTCGGCCCCGAGCTTTCCCTTGCTGCACCCCCCGCCCCCGCCGCCGCAGCCGCGACTACCGGTGGTAGCCCCTGCGTCCTTGTCTGCCTCCTCCCCGGCAGAATCCCCCGCTGCTGCCGCCGCCGCTGCCGCCCGTTCCTTCGCTGCTGTTTCCACACTCCTCTGTATAACCCGCCGCTCCGTGACCCTCTCCATGAGAGTGGCCATGGGGGTGTGGAGGAGGCTGCCCGACGGGGGGTTGGCGAGCCCCGTGCCACCTCCAATACTGCTGGTTGCGGTGGTGGTCAGGGTTGCGCGCACCTTGAGGTGCATCATGCGTCCACCGGACTGTATAGCCGGGGGGGAGGGGTCCGCCCGTGGTGGCGACAAACAGACAGGAATGGGACGGGGGGGAGGGAGGCGGTACGAATTCAGGCAGGGTCGCTTGAACATACCAATAGCCATATCAGCCAGCAAGCAGGCATGCGTCAGAACGTTATGACTCGCAACGATGCCATCACCCTGGCCGAGACTTCAATTCCAGGTGTTCCTCCGACACCACCACCACACGATGCGGGCACATTCACTCCTTTCCCTCCCCATGTGATCAACGGGTGGCGACGACGCTGTTACAGCCCGAACTCATCTACATCACGCTTCCATCCTCTACCAGAACCAGCATCATACGCTACCCGACGATGATACTCCGTACCATGTGTCCCATACAAGGACGTCAGAAAGCAACAGCGCTTAGCAAGCTCCGCACCCCGTTCCTTCCTGACCGTTTACATCCCTTCTCCTTGAACCCCTTCCCTAAACCCACGTGCAGAAGATTCATATCCACCCCCACGCACGCACGCGAGCACCTGCATGAACGGCACGCTGTCGCCGTCAACCGAGGGGCGGCTGAGAACCGCCCCTTGAGTGTCTATCGCGGCCAACATCGCCGTCACCGCCGCCGCTGACCCTGTTGGACGGGCGGAGCGGGAGGTCGCGCCGCTAGTCGCCGTCTGTGGAAGAAACACGAACAGACAACATCAGTCATCCGACAACTAAGGGTGCCCGTATGGTGGACGGACGTAGTGGGGCGCGAGGGCGGGGGTAAACTTGAAATAAACGAACAAGATGCGGGGGAGGGAGACCGCCCACCAAGACTCTTGGAGGGAACCTCTCATTCACAGTAGGCAAGGTACTCTCCCGAGACTTGAGTGTGCGCACGAAATTGACCAGAAAAGTCGAAGAACAACGTGAGAGTAGATAGTCAAAAACCAAAAACTGCCGTGGTCAAAAACTGCCGTGGTCAAAAACTGCCGTGGTCTACCGCGCTCTTCCCTCGTCACGTATCAACTAGAGAGTACGTCGCGCTTGAGTGTTCCCTGCCATGTCTTGCCTCTTGGGATCGAAAACTCCTCGTCGAGCGGCCTCCCGCGGCGTCATCGGGTGCCGAGCGGTTGCCGCTCCAACGGCTACTTGAGTCGATCTGCAGCACCGGATGCAGCGGGCTCGTGCCGCTGTTGTCGTGAGTGTTGTGCACACGGGAAGTACAAGAGCGGAGAAAAAAAAACGCACGACCCCGCCAAGTGAAAGCGAGAGCATCGGGGTAAGGTTAAGGGGCGGATGCATGGACATTTTCGTGGCCGGGCGGTGAAAACAAGTGCATTTTTTGCTCTGTGTCAAGTTGGTGCTCTGGCGATACAGAGAGAAAAAAAGAGACCCATAACACGCAGACACAAAACATCAAGCTTAATACAAGCACAACCGTTGCGAAGTGTTATGTGCTAGACCGTGGACCAATTCGGACGGACTCCGCGCCACTACAAGCCTTCAGCACGACCGACTGGTTCACCGCTATAGAGGACATGCAACGGTTGAGACTCGGCGAACAAACCCCGATGACACGATAACAGCGCCCTCGTAAATTATCTACCCAAGTTCCAGAATTCCGATCGTGTCTTGACACTTTTGGGGGCAGTCGGACACCACTCGTGCCCAATTTGTCGCTGGCGCACGGGGCAGCGCCGTCTTCATAAATCGTACCACGCACGAGTGGCTGCGCGCCTTCTTTTTCCCTCCGACCGTCAAGTTGGCACACAAAGCACGCACCTCCGCCCCTCGTTGTTCAGCGCCCTCCTGACTCTCGCGGCAGCGTCGCCGTCGCCCTCGTCCACCGAAGGGTGCGGCGAGCCAACCTCGCCGGGCGGCACGCCCAAGCGCTGGTCCAGGGGGGGAGGGCTCGGGCAGTGGTTCCTGTTGAGGCCTGCCGCCGCCGAGGCAAGGCCGTCGGCCGCCGCGCCAATGCCGAGGCTAACGCCTACGCCCGGCCCGAGGTTCGTGCTGCCGCTCAGCGGTGTTCTCGTGGAAGCCTAGGTGAGTTTTTTTCGTTCCAGCGGGTACATAGTGTTGGTGGGTAGTCGCGAGGAGAACGGTTGTCATGGAAGCATGGCGTTATACGGCAAGGGGGGAAGCGTGTGGGAATTCAGTGCGCGTGTTATTCCGGTGTGTTCTGACTGCAATTTAGAAACATCCTATCGTATGTTGCGTGCTTGAGTTGGCCCCAGAGGAAGTCGGGCAAGAATAGTGGCGTTGTGTGGTTGTCAAACGCATACATTAGCATGTTGTAATGCAGCAGTTGCCCGCGGATACGCGTCTCCGCCTGCCCAACACCAACTGCAGAAATGTACTGCTGTTACACTCCGTCTCAACTACCCCCTCACATGTCCCGTACGATGGGTGTAGGTGCTAATTTGCTAGAGATCACCGCGTGACGCCGTACGTTGCATAAGATACCACACCCCCTTGACAATTTTCAAAGTCCGAATACTCGTCAGGAATTCCAGTGATGGCGCCGAAACGGCGGCGATAGGGCCTTCTCGTCGACAGTCTTCCCCAAACCGTATATTTTGAACTTGGCATCCTCTTCGTGGTGGAGTAATCGAGCATAGAAAGTCGGTAAAAGGGGGGGGGTGGTTTCTACAGCAATGGAACGCGGCATTTACAGCAGTCGGGCTCATCTGCCGTTACGCCAAAATGCCATAGTATGGCCCTGTGTATGAGGCGAGACACGAAAGCATTGACGCCACAACGGCAGCTATAGTTGTGGGAGCTGTATGGAGATGCGAGACCTGTACACTCTGTATACAATCCTCTGTGGGAGAATAGACAGCATCCCTCATATTGCAGAGGATACACACACCCCAGAGGGATTTCAAAGTTAGACGCTGACATTTCGACAGCAAGAGGGATTGTCAACATCAAACCATGCGTCCCTTGACGGATGCTGACACCATATTTCCAGTAAAGCCCTTGTACTTGCACATTGCATACCTTAACCTTTCCTTTGGAGATACAAGATCAAGCTTGGAAAAAGGGGGTTATATCGGTTATATCCTAGAGCAGTAGCGGCACAACCCCGTTTGCGCGCGTTTCCGTCGAGTCAACGTTTGAAACAAATTATGCATCAGACGCCCTCCAGCCCCCAGCAGAACGGACTACAACAAGGATCCAGGGTGGACGAGTACAGTAGTGGGAGGAATCGATAGTTGCCTCAGCTTCCATGGCGAGCTCCGCTTACACGTACACAACTTGCGCACCTCAGCTTCCATGGCGAGCTCCGCTTCGATGTCGTCCATCATAAGCTCATCGTCGTACATCTGATCCTGCTCAGCGTCTGCCAGGAGGTCGTCAAAGTCTGGTTCATCTTCCATGATGATAGGATACGCCTTTCTGTCTCTCCTGCGGCTATGTAAACACGCACGCGCTTGCGTGGGTGAGGGGGAAAGCAGGTGGAAACGGAGTCGTAGCCTCTGTGTGAGCTGTGAGCCAAGATTTGAATTTTGTTCGGCCAACGAAAATCGAACTCCTTGTTCCCGTTCGGCATGGTTCACCTGAAAACGTTGTGCCGATTCGTCAACGTGTAGCGACAGGTGTTGCTGTAGGTCTAGTCTATAGGTCGTTCTTTGATGTTATGTATATTTTCTAAGGCTGGGGACAGGCAAACAACACGCCAACTCTCGGGTCTTACGGATGATTGACGGAGACACCGCAAAGAGCAAGGAGTTTAGGTGGTTCTGAGTGTTTTGCGAAACCAGAGCACTCTACCGTGTCAACGTACCGTGTACACAGAAAAGAGCAGCAGCCTTCGTGTTAGCAATCGGTAGGCTATCTTTATAGACTACACGTTCAGAGACGTAGTCTAGGGTTCCCTGGCGTGGGTTGGTCGGCTGGTATAGCATGCAGACAGTGGCAGTGCTGTCTCGATGACCGCTCTATCAAGTCTCGATCTTGTCGAAAGCATGGTTGGTCCTCAGGGAGAGCGTCCACTGAGCGACGAGATCCCAAAGCAAAGGGCGGACACCGGGCAGGGAGCAGTCACGGGGGCGTGTGATGCTGTCGTCGGCGAGGTTAGCCTCGGAAGTCCATCTGTGACTGCGCGTTGTTGCAACAGCCCGAGGAAGGGTGATGTGCGGGAGCAATTCCGAGAGCCAGGGGGGGGAAGACAACAGGGTAGGCGTAGACCTCGCGATCAACAGGTGAGACGCCCCGGGCGCTTCTGTGATTCTTGTCAAGACACACGGATAAGATACTGTGTACAAAGCAGAATACAGCAGAAGTCAGGAACGAATCCCCAGACTGCAGTTGTTTTTCTCTATGAGAGAACATACGCACCATCTTGTATTGTAGTAGGGATGTGTTGAAGGGCATACTGCTGTGTGAAGGTTGAGGGACGGCGGTCGGAGATTCTTGGACTACGGTCCGTACTTGATTGAGAGATATTCTATGCATACCTGTACGCTGAAGGTTCATTCCCACCGCCCGGACTACAAATACGTCTTCGGATGAAGACGATCCTTGTCTGTACTTCACTTGGTCGTGCTGAAAGATTGCTTACAGTACTCCTACTTCTACCAGGATCAGAAGTAGCGTCTCTCCTTCATCCACAAGACAGCAGTAACGACTCGGGCGGTGCTTTTAGCATTCGTAAGTCTACATAATGAACTCACGATATCTTCCTATACGTAGATCTACAGCTCTACAGATACACATGCTCCCAAGCAAAGGTCTGGCCGGCAATTACCTGAGGTTAGGGCATTTTTGCAAAGAACAATCAAGACCACCGAATGCTGCGAACATGGACAGTTCTCACAAACGACGTTATTATCGATTGTTCTTCGCCGACGCTTTAGTCTAAAGCAAGGGTTGCCAACAAATAGGGTAGTCAGGCATCAACATGTGTCTGTTTAGGTCTGTACTTGTGAAGCGTAGGGACGCTTAATGAGGTGTGCTGAATATAAGGTGACATCGACCAGAAACAAAATACTTACTTATACGAATACGACAGAGTCTATGTAGACTAGGTACAGGTAAAAACTTTGGAAGTTTATGGAGCAACTCTTGTAAGACTCTACTGGGCCAACAACGAACTTCAAGTGGGAACCTCTGGGTATGTCATGTTCAAGCCAGCCCACATTCCTTCCACAGGAACACATTGCGGTATCTAAAAATAAAACATGGCTGTTTTGCGTGTTCGGCCACGATCGAGTGTTCGGAAGCCACGAAAAATAGAAAATAAACGTTCGTTACGATATGATGCTGCCCGGTCTCAATGCTCGTCCGCTGCTATATTTTCGGGTAGGACCAACAAGTAAGAGGAGGTGATGCTAGAGAAGGAGGGGAGAGAGGAAAGGAATGTCGTCCAGACGGACAGGCGACGGTCAGCATGATGGGAAAAACCATAAACCTATCGCTGTACCCTAGACTGATGTCGATCCTCACCGCCACTGACGATCTTCATCCGCACCTGAGAAGCTTCGGCTGGCTCGTCAAGCGCATGGACGAGCTGTATGACGCCAGGCAAGAGGACATGATTCATGCCAAGAAATTCCCCAAGCCTGGGTAGTCGTCACAGTATTCTTTTTATTGGTGTCAGGGAGCGGAAACGTTCAGAACCTCATCCAGGCTAGCGAGTCGAGCGCATGGAAGGGCGCGATGCGTGGGGTGGTGCAATGGGGTACAGCATAGCCGTCTGGTGCGACTATTGCGTTAGGGTTGTCACAAACCGCGGTTCAACGATAAAGGTGGTTTGCCGTATTTCCTTTCACCTGGTCCTTGCACGCGATACTCAACCCGGAGGTGATGGCTGTCTTAAAATATCGCCTGTTCTATCAGACGGCGGGCGGAACAGGCGATATTCAGCGCGGAAGAAGACTACCTCAATCTGGACTCTGGCTCACGCAGGCATCTCTCCTTCCCGGCGTTCGCCTACAAGCACTTCAAGAACCGACACGGTATCAAGCTCATGGTTCGCTCGGTAAGCTTGTTGTCAACGAAGAAACCCCACACGTTAGAGAAAGTCAGCATTTTTTGCGGCCAGAAAAAATGAAGCTGGCTGTTTCGAGTACACTTCAAACAGCATCCAAACCCTTCGTGGTGGACGCAATATGCTAGAGAACTATGCATCGCATCTCAGGAAGAAACTGGATGATTGTGGATCTGCCTGGTTGTCTCTGCACTCTTCTTGCTCCTCTTTGGTAATTCAATCCTCTCCATCGATACGGACGTCTGTCCTACACCGTTCGTGATATCAGCCGTCAGCAATAGAAGTATTGTATTAGTACCCCGGCAGTGACGAGAACGATAACACGTGACACACGACCGGGCATCGCACTAAACTTTTCCTTTTTCCATATCCCTCGACGTATGGGCATACATACGGGCCTTCCTCTTGTTCGATAGGTTTGCCTGGATTTGGTGTGCAACGTACAGCTCTACCGAAAAAAGCAACCGGAGGTGGAGGTGTTCGCGCGCTTCATGGAGGAATTCTACGGCCAGAAGGAGCTGTGTTTCTTCCTGTAAGAACAGAAATCCTACTTCGTACTTACGCACACGTGGTCCCTGCGCGAAGACTTTGTGAACATGATGGACTACACGGGGGCGAAGAAATAGCGAATAACTTCATGGCCATGATTTTGATTTCACGGGGTGCAAAATAGAACGAGCCGGTGTTTGACTGTCTGCCCTGCTGGGTGTATCGTTCCCCGTGCGATGAGCCATTTAGGGAGGAACAATGCTGATCTCGTGTGTTGCCCGATGCACCCCTTCGTTTGGTCCCGGTGCCCTCGTCGGCACCAGGTAGACCTGGCACTGTCGCCCCTCGCACGCACACTCTTGTTTCTTACCTCGACCGTCGTGCTTCGCCTTTTCTGTTTCTTGATCGACTGCTCTCTTTCTCCCCGCCCACGAAAGGGACCTGAGAGCGGAAGCTCACCGGGTGACACGCGTGGGCGCTCGACCGGTGGTAGTGGTGAGTGGCCATACTTCGCTTCCCACTAGCGCGCGTCTGTTGAGCTCCCTCCTCCCAACCTACTCTCCCTTGCTTGACCGGGTCACCACCGCGAGACTTGAACAGTGTTCAAAATCGACTATTTCGCCGACAAGCAGTCCTTTAGGTAAAAGGCATGAATCAGAGAAAGTCTGTTGGACTTAGGCATGTGGGCTGCAACCTGTTTTTCTTCATATTTGCCGTTGATACATTATATTTTCCCACAACACCGGGTAGTTCAGGAGTTCAAACCCATCGTCGGGACGACGGGAACGCTGCGTCGCCACTACACACAATAGATGCAAGGGGAAAACGCTAAGCACGTGATCACACAAAGAGACGACCAACCGCAGCAGTCCTTCAACAAATGTGCAGTGCCATGCAAGCAAGGCATGCTTGTGCCCGGCTTCCTTGTTGTGTGCCTGTCTCAATCTCACGAAAGATGCCAATTTCTTCGTGTCTTCGCCGCACGGATTCTTGTTAGGGGACGCAAGCCGTATGGATGACCCTCCCGGACTGCGTCAGAGTCGCCAAAGGGGTGTTCTTCGACTCCACCGCGCTGTACTTCAGGGATCTCATTGCTACCGTTAGTGATCAGGTCAGATCGTATGCAGGGTGAAACGAGGATATTCCGGGGCAGGTGTAGGGCCGGGGAGTTGTGACGAGTAGCTCAGCTCAAAACATGACGGCTGCACCGGATGCAGGATTTCTGAGCTTTAGTGAAGTGCTTCGGCGTGGTGCATTTGGCTGTCCAAGGGTGATTAACGCTGCTGTGCACCAAACGAAAAACACACACCAAACCTGGCAGATGGAAACGGGCGGACCGGGCGGACGAATATCCTTGTCGGCCTTCCTGTACCTCGCCATGGTGTGTTTCGTATCCCCGAAGGATCCGTCCGATGGCTCTCAGCAACAACATCATCAACAGAAGCAGAGGTCTTCGAGACAGCTTCACGGCTTCACGTCAGCAGCGGCCTCCGACGGTCGTCATTTGTTTGCTTGCAGTCGCGGTAAGGAGGGCGCTGGTATCAGCGCGGTCGGGTGCATGGGCAGCGGTGGCGGCAAAAATGGCGGTCACACGGAAGACCTCGATTCCGCCGGCGTCGGTAGTACTGGTGGACGCAACTTGGCCGCCTTCTCCCCTTCCTCTACGATCACGCCCTGGGATAGACGTGCCCTTGGAACGGCAGCCGCGAGTGGGGGCGGTCGAGACAGGAGCGGCAGCTTCTTCGGAAGTAATTCGGCTGGGGTGGCTGGAACCAGAGAGGATGGGTTACCATCACCCTCGTCGGTGAGTCGTTTCGGGTATGAGGCGTTCGTAACTAGTGCCTAGTACATATTTTCAATGTCTGATTGGGTGACTGTCCTTCGCGGTTGAACACACATTCATTTTTATCCCCTTCGGTCGCTCACGAAAAAGCAAAGGGAACTCTGCCCACCCTTACGCTCCTGAGCTGTTCGTACACTTGCCTGCCGCGCACCACTACGCCAACGCTTCCCGTGCTGCCGCCGCCGCCTCAACCACTACGCGCTGTTTCCTACCCACGGCTTGCAAATGGTGCCTGGCTCAAGCAGGTTTTTTCACCAACGCAAGTCCGTGCAACGACAACTCCGGACGCTGGTCAAGAAGGTCTTTCCCAGCGTCCACAGCTTCCTTCGTCCGCTGTCCCCGGCTTTTTGTCACGACCTCAACTGTCACCACAATCGCTGCTGTATCACAGCGCTCCTCTGCCCCCTTCGCAAAGCCCTCTGACCACAGCAGAGAGGCAGGAAAACGTTGGCGGCAGCGAGAATCAGCGCCTCGGCTCCCCGCGTGGTGTTGGGTTTGAATGCGGTGATTCCCCCGCATCGACGTTTCCGCAGACGCCGCCACCGAATTTTCAGCGGCAGCAGCAACTGCAAGAAGAGGGGTCGCAACCCCAGCAGCAGCAGCAGCAGCAGCAGCAGCCCCGACAGCAACACCGACAGCATCGACCCGTGGAGGACCACCCGGGATCAATAGAGGGGAACCGAGGAACGGTGCGACCACGACCCAACGGTGGGGGCGGAGACGACCGCCGCAGCGACATCGGCAGTCCTGACACTGCTACGATCCTTGAACGAGGACTGCACAGCCTGTTGTCGTTTGTCAGAGGGGACGAGGGGGGCGAAGGGGGCCAAGGCGAGGGCGTCCGACCGGACAGGTCGAGCGCACGGGACGGCTCGCCCCGTCTTTCGCCCGCTTCCTCGAGCCACGCGCGCCCCTCGGATCATGCGCGGGCGAAAGAAGCATCGTCACCACCACCAGCGCAACCGACACCACCGTCGTCACTATCAGCATCTGCAACAGCAACAGTGCCAGGGGACACCGAGTGGCAGCGGAGGACAGCGGACTCGAATGTCGAGTCACTGTCAAGGACAGTCAACGACAACAATAACTTCTCCTCGGGCAATCGCAGCAGCGGTGGTGGCGGGGGGGGGGGAGGGAGGGTGGTTTCCGGGCCTGCGAGACAGGCCACGGGAGGAGGTCGTGCTTCATCGCCGGTGGTGGCCGTGGAAGAGCCAAGGACTGAACACGACCGCTCAACCAACTTTGCCCCTGCGAACGAAAGTTGCAACGGTGGTGGTTCCGGGAGTCCGGTCGCTGGCCTAGTGGGCGGCAGAGAAGAAGCAAGACCACATGATCAGCTCCAGCTCCAGCTCCAGCATCAACGCCCTTCAGCAGCGGGACGGGAGACGACAGCAACCCCGCATTTCCCTTTTTCGCCGGTGGCCGATTCTCCCCGCCCCCCGGGCGGCCCCCTGCGCGCTCTCAGTCCCTTGTCATTGTTGGAGAGACTCGAACGGTCACATGTGCAGAGTCGATCACAATCGCCAACTCGGAAGAGCCACAGAAAACAGGAGGGCCACAGCACTACATCCACGGCGCAGAAAAAACAACCGGCGGGGGCGACGAAGCAGGACCACGTTACTGACGCGATCACCGGAGCCCAGACATCGACAGACGCACCATCGTTGTTATCCGGGCGTTGCGGCTACGGTGGCGAAGGAGATCGGCATTCCACGAAGGCTGTGTCGGACGACAAAATACCGGCGGCGGCTAGGAACGCCGGCAATGACAGTAACGTTAAGGGCGATACTTCGCACGAGTACCTTCGGCCGGGCGGACACTCTCAAGACGGGGTAGAATTTAGTCATGACGTGGCGTCGGTAGCGACCGACTGGCTTGCCTCATTCGAGCAAAGATTCATGCCCTGCTTAATGGCGGAGGTGGGGTCGGTGGTAGACGTGGCGGGCGCAGAGGGGGCTGGGAGCGCAACAGCATCGGGGACACTGGCGGGCGTTGTTGCAAGCAGTGGCCGCCGTGCGGATGGGTCATCATCGACGAACTATGGGATGCTGTTACCGGCACCGATCGCGCGAGTGTTGCATGAGGTGAGCGAGCATCGGTTGAACCCGAAAAGCACAGGCCGGTGTTCACACAAACATACACACCTTTGAGGGGAAACAGTGCCAACCCACACAGAGAAAATGACTGTTGTAACCCATTGAGAGGCGTAACCGGAGAAAACACAAAGGTGATACACAAAGTTTGTCAACGTCTTGTTGGCGAATCAAATTTTGTTTCGCCTGTGAATGATTCTCTTTCTTTCCCACCGTAAAAACAGGAGGTGTTCCGTGTTCTGGCGCTGAACCGCCGGGACCTCGACATCGTGGCACGCGTCTCTCCGGAGCTCCTTCAGTCTGCCGTGGTGAAGTCGTTCTGGATGTTCGAGGTGTGATATGGACAGATAGAAAGTGCAAGAGAGAGGGAGACAGACAGACAGAGACAGACAGACAGAGACAGACAGACAGACAGACAGACAGACAGACAGACAGACAGACAGACAGACAGAGAGAAGCAAGATAGGCGCAACAGCGGCGACAACCTTTTAGAATGTTGTGTCCCGATACCCACCTGGAGAATATCTTAACGACAGCGCGGCCTTCATTGCTCACTGCCCTGCGCCTTTCTCCAGGTTTCAACCGTTTAAGCATGATCCTCGGTGAAGGACGGAACACCAATGTTCATATCCGCTTTTGCCGATATGATCAATAATGCATTTTGGCAGATCTTTGCCCTCGCAAAAGTACTACCGGATGGGGGTAGATGATGAGCAAGGCGGTCTTGAGACAAACGTATTGCCGACTCCAGAGAAGTGCGTGACCCCTCCAGAGCCCTCAACAACTCCTTCGTTCTACGTATTTCTAAGGGATGTTTGAAAGTTTTGCCCACGGCGTTTGATTGGCACAAGGTTGGCTGTTCCTAAGGCCGGGCAAGTCATCACCGCCTTGCCAGGCTATATTCGAAAGCCAACCGGAGAATCGACATACTCTGTGGGAGACTTGTCCCGGCACATCCGTTATGGCATACATACCTGAACTCTAGCTTGCCTCATCATTCTCTCTTCGTCCTTCCCCGGCCATCTTCAAGGAGTGACTGCCGTTGTACACTGGTCGTTGGCTCCTCCCCGGCAACCCAAAGCCCTGCCATGCTCCTTGTCCGCGTCAAAATATACAACACCAGGAAGCTGTCTTCACGGCAGCAGCCCGCTCGCACGCCCTGTCGAACATGGGCCGGCTCCTGGAAGACAGGGGGCACCCTGATGAGGCTTTGCTGTGTTTCCAGGAGGCGTCGACTGCGGATTCCGGAAGCGCGGAAGCCCTCTGCTGCAGGGCACGGAACATCCACCGGAGAGGGGATCTCGACGGGGCGGCTTTCTATTTCCAGGCGGTACGTGCGCACTGGAGACAATGCTGTATGAAGTTGTTCTCATTGGGTTTGTTTGTGGACTCCATCGATAGGCAACCATCGACACGTGACAAACACAATTGTGGTACACGATCGGTATCCTGTGCTGGTCGCCCTCACGATCCACCCGCCACCCCACCTCCCAATCGCAGGCACTGGCGAGGGACGAATCTCATTGGTCTGCGTGGTGTGGGCTCGGGCAGGTGAAGGGTGCGCAGGCCAAGTACGCTGAAGCCGTGGAAGCATTCTCTAAGTGGCTTCAAGGGGGAGGAGGAGGGGAAGGGGGGGCGGCCGAGAATGGCAACACCGGCAGCGGTGCCCCTCAGGCCGAGAAAGTAGCAGGGGCGAGGTTCATGGCGAAGGGTCTCGTGCAGCTTGGAGAGGCCCACGTGAAGCTGGGGCAGGTGAGATGGTTGCTTGAATTAGATCCAACAACCGTCAGTTGGTGATACACTCTAAGCACGCACGGCACCACATGAGTCATGGTTGCTGAGCCCCGGAGCACACCACTCATCGACAACCCCCTCCATGCAAATTTCATTTCCTTCGCACCGGAAAGAGACATCGACAGGGTTCTTCTTGCTGACTCTTTGTTCGCGGCTGTTCCCCCTTCGCGACTTATCCCGTGTTTCGTTGTAGAAGTCAGACCCCGCCCGCCCCAACCCCCGCAAAAGCTACTCGGCTCAAGCACAAACAACGGTGTCTGGCTGTCCGCTCAACTTTCACACCGTCGTCGCTGCCAAAAAACATTACAATCATCCTCTCCAGGATAAGCAGGCGCGGAGTGCATACGAGAGAGCAGTGTCCGCAGACGAGAACTGCTCGGAGGCACACTTTCAGCTCGGCACCCTCCTCCAGGTGAAACCGTGTTGTTGTCGGTTGTCGTCGTTTGACGTAGGCATACACGCATTTATCCTTGATACGCTTTGACTGCACGCCTCGTGGCACATAACCTTGACCTTCGACCACTGGCTGGCTAAATGTGTCAGTGCTTACGGTTCCGGGGTGGCAACCACTTTGTAGCAGACCTACACGTCCTCAACACCGCAACTCCAAATCGCGTTCGTTCGTTGTTATGGAGCTCGGCGAATCAATCCATTGTCGACAACTCACCCTATCCAAAGGCATTGCTCACCCAGCGACTCCAAGCCAGTATAGAGTAGTTCAGATACCAGCCAGACAAGAAAACTCTCAAACCTGGCCGACACGCACAACGAGACACCGGCGTCTCCCATATCAGGAAAAGTAAACAGGTCCATTCGAAACAAAAAAACAAGCAAGACAATGAATGACGTATCGTAACCGTTTCATCCTCTGACCCAATCCCAGCGATGTGGTCAAGACGCGGAAGCACTCAAGGCTTTCGCAAGTGCCGTCAAGGCGGCAGCGGTGGCAGCGGCACGCGGACCCGACTCCGGCGCAGGAGAGGGGTCGAAGGAGGCATTTTCCTCCTTTCTGTCTTAGACAGAAGGAGCGAGCCGCGCCCGCAGACGAGTTAGTTGCGGCGGGGGGGGGGGGGGGGGGGGGGGGGGACCAAAGGAAAAAAGGGCCCCCAGGGTTATTTTACCCCGCCCCCCCCTTTGGGGGGCGGGGTCCCAAAAAAAAAAAAGGTTTGGGGGGCCCTTTCCGCCCCCGTGGGGGGGAAAAAAAAAATTATTTCTTTTTTTTTTTTGGGGGGGGGGAAAAAAAGGGGCCCCCCCCCCCCCCCCCCTTTTTTTCCCCCCCCCCCCCCCCCAAAACCGGGGGGGG
>FN649727.1:4781620-4871068 GCA_000310025.1 Ectocarpus siliculosus | reverse complement strand
CAGAATACACACTTCGAATGTTTAGATATTCTGAACGCTTGTTTCTTCCTTGAGACGGTGATTCAGGCATTTCCGCAGACCAAGGGCGCAACCAGTTTGCTCTCTGGTGTAGATTGCAAAAAATTCGCTCGCACCCGGGAAATAGCGTTGTCTGTTGACTCGCCAGGCAACGACGGCAGATAGGGACGAGGAGGGGGAGAGTGGCGCAAGAAGGTTCTTAATGAATTCTCCCAGATTTTTTTCACTGACGCCTGTAGATACTATTCAGCAAGCAACCGAGAGATTCCACCGAACAGTTCTCTTGAGACCTTTTCCTTTAGAGTCTCCTTCGTGGATGGTCAGTTTCTTCTTTAAACCCGCTCAAACTTCGCTGTCACACATCGGAGGCATACCACAAACTCGACACGATCAGCACCCAGTCGTATCAGCACTGCTGTAGGCTTAATGCGCTTCGTAACATACCGCGTTTATTGTAGTGCTGCCGCGTTGACGCGTTTCGTGCTGCCGCGTTGAGCTCGCAGTAGATACATATTGCGTCCCCTAAAACAAAAACCAAAAACACCCAATAATAATGCCAAGACAAAACACACACACCCTTTGATTATTAGGCTCGACGAAGCGTGTCGGTCAGCCCTAAAAACGGTAGGTTAAGGCACGTTGCTTCGCGGACGTGCCGGTGACGGTGGTGGATACTCCATTATCCATTGAAACGCGACAAATCCATAATATCTGGCTCAACATAATCAAAAACACACAGGGATGAACACGTAATAAAAGGCAGTCCTACACCAAATTTCTATATCCCCACCACGGTTCCGCGCATGAAAGCTGCAAAAACCGGACCATGAACAACACCGAATACCAGAGGCAGCACACAAACGTGTTTGGTCGTTCTAGAGGAGGAGCAGCACTTTTTGCTCGCCGCTTTCTGACCACACAACACCTTCTATCCTGATCGGTGGAGCCACACACAGCACTTCCGAGTTGTCACTTTTCACGTACTAAACCCCAACCAACACTGCGACTCCACCAGTAGATATACTTGGTGTCCGCCAGTATGGGCCCGCCCGAGTTCGCGTAACTTACGTACGTATAAAATATACGGGCACACGCCGAGCAGCCAGCTTCACGTCATTCGCAGCTCTTCCGTGCCATGAGCTCCTACTCTAGTCTTTGCCGCAGCGTGCTACTTCGTTCAACTAACTGCGAAGATTTGAAACAGGAGCAAATCGTATTGAGCACTAGGTAAGGTTCTTTTTCGCGGTCTTGGGGGCTGCTACTTCAGATGTTTCTCTCCCCCGTCCTCTTATCTGGCCAATTCATGAACTCGACGAGTTTCTTCGAGTTTGACTGCGAACACAAAGAAAAACAAAATCCCTGAATTCGAATCGCTTCTCAAATCGTTCTGTGAAGAGGGCCCGTGTGTACCCCTCAAAACAGTAACTGCTAGCATAGAAAGGGAAACTGACTGCTACCTTTAGGCAGCTGTGGAAGTACCCCCCGAAACTGAAACCTCTCATTTTCGGCCTCCAGAAAATCCGAAGAGAGTGCTTCAAACATGAAGACCAATTTTTCTTTCTACTGCATTTAATATGGTACAAAATGGATATCGCAAACGTTTTCTATCCTCGAGGACGACAGACGACGGCATGGTCTACCGAACAGCGCAAGAAAACGAGACGCTTGATAAGCTCGGACGCTCTCAGAACGTCCTGTCGCGGTCGTGGGGCTCCGTCAGGGTCTTGAGAAAGTTGGGCCCTACGGGCACGATGGCGTAGGTGTTGAGCGCCGCGTGCGACGTGTAGTAGTGCTTCTGCCTCGCAAGATGACGAAACGGGGAGGGGAGGAGGGATGGCGAAGCGGGGTTAGATGCTGAGCGGCGCTTGAATGCGCAGAACCAACGATTTGGCAGATACAAACCCAACGGGGGGGGGATCGTTCTGTGCTTGCCTTATCCTTTAGACCTGACGAGGGGGGTTGAGAACGCGAACATCATACCGTGAAAAACACCGTCACTTGAACCGAGACCCAAGCTGCCGCTAGTCCAGTCACACAGAGCGGTTGACACAGCAGCAGGACAGCAGCACACATGGTATCGTAGCACGCCGACAAAAACTAACCCTGATGTGGTCCATGTCTGTGGTAGATGCGAAGCCCTCCGGGTAGCTCTGGTACAGGTCCCTGACGTAGTTGAGGATGTTGGGGTAGTCGACGAGCCGCTTCTTGTTGCACTTGAAGTAAACGTTGTACACCTCGTCGAAGCGCACCAGGGACGGGAAAACCCTCACGTCCGACAGCGTCACCCGATC
Organism: Ectocarpus siliculosus; assembly: GCA_000310025.1. Lineage (NCBI taxonomy): Eukaryota > Phaeophyceae > Ectocarpales > Ectocarpaceae > Ectocarpus > Ectocarpus siliculosus. Next base: position 4,868,759 of record FN649727.1, on the reverse strand, counting down.
CCCGGCCAGGTATCGCCGCGTCGACAGAACCTGCTCCAGCCTACAGTGTTTGGTTTAAGCCCAAGAGAAGAAACAAGGGGTGGGGGTGGGGGGGGGTCACCTAGGATGGCGGTTTATCGAGCATGCGCGAGTTGCGCGCCGTTGCCACTGGACCATTCACCTCGAATCCCTTTCGAAACGCGCATCACGTGGGGTTGGAAATGGTGACTCTTGTTCGTGGCTTTCTTTCTGGTGGTGTCTTCTCTTTGTTTTGGGTGGGGTGAGTGGGAATGGCCTCGTGGAGGCATTTTTGTGTTCATGTCCAACGCCCTATCGCCTTTGCTACGTTGGCGTGGTCATGTTGGGCGGGGAAGGGTACCAACCTGCTTCGATAAGACAGTGGTGGGCTTTACAAGAAGGAGACCAGGCAAGTGCATGCAACGACAAATCACCTACACTTTACTTGTAGTGCCAGAGCCCCCCTCCTCCCTCGTCAAATCTCACACTCCATCACATCAAATCACAACCCAAAACCTCAGCCTAGCTTAGCCCAGCCTACGAAAGCTCAACTCACTTGTCCAGGTGGGCGAATAGGCTGGTGACGGCCACGTCGTACGCTCCCTGAGTCTTCGCGAAACCCGACCTGTAGACGCCATTGCACACTTCGTTGTACAGCCAGTCGTCCACCTCTTCCGCCCACGCTCTCTCCTGGTCCGTCTGGGGGGCGAGGTCCAGCCCCGGGTTTCCCACGCCTTCCACGTCGTTGAAGGCCGTGTTGAAGATCTGGATGATCTCCGATGACTCGTTGTTGACCACTTTTTTCGTCTTGCGAAGGGGGAGTCGAGAAGGGACGTGAAACGAGAAAGAACGTGCATTTCTGTACTAACGATGGCGAAAGTTGTCATGCACCCTGTGTGATCTAAGGCTCTTGCATCTTTTTAAAAAACCCGAGCATAACGAAACTTCGAATAACCCGGAAAACAAAACTGCGAGGAGAGGAGATCAACCATTCCACAACAGCACACGAACACAGGTAGATCAACATAAACAAAACCCACGGTGGTATCGATAGACCACTTGCAACAGGACCCGCCGCACCAAAAAAATTGCTCTGGGCGGGGGGGAGGTTCTGTGGGGGATATTTTCAAAAAATCATAACTTTTTGCCCCGGGATCGGATTTTCATAAAACAATTTGCGTTGGATGGCTGACGAGCTGAAGTTTTTTCTGCGATTTTTTTTTTATTTGCTTTGGAAACGAGGCACAAAGATAAATGTTATTCTTAAACGAAAATCAACCCTTTCCCCCGAACTAAATTTATATTTTCTCGAACAGCCTGGGTTATTCAACAAAAACCCAAGATATTCGTCCCCCCGTTTTCCAAAAAACAAGACAAAAATCGCCAAAAAAACTTCAGCTCGTCAGCTATCCAACGCAATTTATTTTATGAAAATCCGATCCCGGGGCAAAAAAGTTATGATTTCTTGAAAATATCCCCCACAGAACCTCCCCTCCGCCCAGAGCAATTTTTTTGGTGCGGCGGGTCCCATTGCAAGTGGTCTAGTACGATCGAAAAGCACCCAACTCCATTTTGCCAAAAAAGCTACATCCGGCAGGAAAAACGCTTGAGGGAATGTGAAATCAATAAGCAGCAAAAAAAAAACTCCGATGCTGCCATGTAATGCGCACAACAAGCACCTTTTCGTCCCAGAGGATGGGCACCGTATACTTGCTCATCTTCCCCGGTCCGACGGCCATGTCGTAGATCTGCCGCACGGTCTTGAAGCTGTGGAGGGGGTCAGGGATGGCGCCGGGCCCAGAAGGCACCGAACCATATCCCCCCGGGGGTACGAACGGGGGGTCGTCTGGACTCGCGAACGCCCAGCCGTAGTGGCTTTTCGTGGTTGGGGTTTAGTAGAGGCGAGATCGGCGGGTGCAGCGCGGAACGGGGGAGGGGGAGGAGGGCATTGAGCACTTTTGGTTGATGAAAAAGTGGGAACACAACGTTACGGTGGTTGCAAGAGCAAGCGGAAGAGAATATCAGTACCGTGGAAGAATCAACACGCCCACGACACTGATCAGACAAAGGAAGATCAGACCGATCTTGAAAAATTGCAAGATTCTTCGAGAAAACACGACGAAAAGACCCCCCAAAAAACACAGCAGATTAAACAACCAACCAACACGGACGAGCACATGTAGTTGAAACCGTGGGCTTGGTTGCGACCGATCATCGCTGTCAAGGGAGATATCGCTGTCACGGGAGAGCGGCACACTCACTGGTCGTTGTCATCGTCGGGGAGGGTCTTCTGCCAGGTTGGGTGAGTCGCCGACACGCCAATCACGCCTTCGAGCCCCTTCAGTGCCTGCAGGTGGCAGATGCACGTGCGCAGGGAGGAGGATCAGAATATAGCTCTGTTTCAGCAGTCTCGTGGGGTTCCGGTTTTTCACGTATGCCATTTTTGCGGTTATTGGTATCTTACCAAACACGCAAAGTCGCTACCAATAAACAAGCTAAATAAGATCTGGTACGTGTCCAGCGTGTCACGGACGGGCGAGATACGTCGGAAATTTCATGCTCGGCCAACACACGCGCCCATATCGTCCAACCAGTTGCTCATCCGCGCACTAGCACCATGTAGACGTAATGTTCTGTAGTCCCTGATAGGGGCATGATGCACAAACCCAGCAGACTGAACGGCGATTGACTACAATATAAAAGCTAGAGCGAGCACACGATGAATAGAGCAACTAGCATTGCGACTGTGACGTAGGCTGGGTGGTTTCTCTCACTCGGGCGATGAGCGCGCGTTGAGACCACGGGCACGCGTTGCAGACGTACAGGTGGTAGCGGCCAGCCTCTGTCATCGATAAGGTAGAAAAAGACAACGAAACATGTTTTCAGAGCACTCGTAGTGCAACACACAACGGGCGGTTCGGGACGGGGGGGCGGAGTCATTCGATGCTTGCCTCGGCGTCTGAATGGAAACCGCACATCAAAGTCACAGAGGCGGCAACGTCTCTAAGTAGAGAGTCGCCCACACTGTTCGAGGGCACCTGAGTCTTGTTGCAAAAAGTTTCCGTTTCATCTCTCTAAAGTTGGAGGTGCGAACGATACGAAAACCAACTATAGTCATGAACGCCGATGGCCTGGACGATTTCGGGAAACGATGATTTCTCGGGATTTTCCGGCAGACAACGTCGGGGTAGCCGCTGGCAAGGGCAGACATAGTACATATTTTGGTGAGACTTGAGCAACGATAGCGCAAAGAAGAAGGATGGTATGGCAGAGCATGTCGAGAAGGCCCGCCCGCCCATGCCAGCTTGCGACAGATGTCAAGTTTAGTGCGCTCATCACTGGTGTATGTATATCAATCTCGATTCTTCCTCAGAACGCCGCGAAGCACCCCCATCAAGACCATCCTGCACTTCCGCACGGATGCCACTTCCTACATGTACAGAACGATCGTCCACGTGCTCGTGAGAAAACTCAACGATTGTCCCCTTCTTGGAATCGATGTTACTTGTTGGCCACACCACCCACTATCCTCCTCGAAGATGTGTCTCACAAAGCAGCCCTTCCCATCTGAAAGAAAGAAGAGAGGGCGTGCAGACGCCGTAGTTGCCATTTGTCTTGACCCTCGCCAATATATTCCCATGTGTAAAGCTAGAAGTAAGTACGTAAACAGGTGAGGAGCTCCTCAGCTCACCAGGCGTGAAAAGGGAGTCGTCAGGGCCCATGCTACTTCGGAACTCAGAAGGCGATCGCAAGAACGCACCCGGCTTATGCACCGGGTCGGAGCTGCTGACGGTTCCCCGGAAGGTGCTCTCCGTGCGCTTGACGTTGCCGTCCTTGTCTACCTGGCGATTGCAAAGACGACGGCAAGTCGAGGAGACAACGGGGAGGGGCACAGTAAGCGAAAAAAGCGTTCAAAGGTATTGGTGGAAAGAGAGGAGCGAGAGACGAAAAATGAAATATCGACCAATAACGCGTAGATGTGTCATGTGTCTCCAAACAGAAACAACCAACCGTCTCTCTCCCGTACTTGTTGCCGTTCTTTGGACGGAAGAGTGTCATTTTGCTGTTTTTCACGACGTGTTCCCGTAAAACTCGGACATACTTGTTTGGCAGCAACATCTCAACATGTCGACCTGTTTTTTTCAGAAAGTATACACAACCTCACAGAAAGACTACCCGTTCGAGATAATACCACAGTATTGTAGTCGAAAGGGATGTGTTGAGGTATTTCCAGTGAGTGGGAAGACAACCACCTATACACCGACTTTTTTATCAGTGACGCCAGCAGGTGCTAATCACAAACACCTCTTCGATTTTTGACACCACACTTGCTACATGTACTCCCCAAACCTGAAAAATAATTAATAAAAGTAGACACACCCATATATATTATATATGATTCTATTGCGTCCCCAAACCTGGAAAATAAAGAAAGACCCAAAACACAAACAAACAACACACCCCAACCCTTACATACTAGACTACTACACAAATAGCTGTACCTGTCGGAACAACAAACACGCACGTATGCCCACGCCCAGGCACCAGGCACACACGACGCCGACATCAATCGAGGGTGGAGGCGGAAACGCTTATACGAGCGAGCTACTTTGCATTATAATCTGTTCGGGAACACACAAAAATTGTGTGGGTGTATGATATGTGCACCGGTAGTGCGAAACGAGTCAAAGCAGTGTACCAGACATGGCCCCGAAAGACGTCCAACACTGCCAGCCTCAAACATCTATTACCATTGAGAACTACAGGCGCCCCGACAAGCCTCATGCTGACGATCCCCATATAGATTGGGCAATGGGTCAACGGGTCAATTACAGAGAGTGACAAACGGCGGTACAGTATTGTAGTAAAACGGCAGATTTCCGGCACTGCCCGCCTTGTCGGCACGGCCGTAAAACTACTGTAGACTACATATGTACCGAGCAAACCCTTGATATTTTCGCGGATGGTTTGAGCGTGGCTGCTCATTGAAAATGCTCGTGCCAACACGATTGTTCCCCATGCGATTGTCTCTGTCTATACCTACCTCATCCAGAGTGCTCTGCGAATTCGTCGCCATGTTCCGGGAGAGGAGCGTAGAAACGCGATGCTGGTGAAAACCTGTGCGTATGAAGAGGAAAGCAGAGAGGAAACAAACAAACATGTTGTTGATTCAGGATCACAGGAGAGGAAACATGTTGAGGAAGCATCATACAGGATCGATCGGCACGAGATTGGCATTGTCCAGCAGTGGTATGTCTAGCACAGCGCATTCCCGCTATGCCACTCGAGACTCGAGAGGCACATGCGCTATTAATAGTGCGGCAAGGAGTAAGCTGGTGTGCCTCCCATGTCTGTCTGTCTCTGTCTCCCTTCGAAATATCCGCTGGTTGCTCTATCGCTGGTTGGTTGTGATTCGCCTCGAACTTTTGTGGGAAACCACAACATGTGTCCGGCGTGCCTCACCGCTTAGTTGGTTTCCTCCAAGGTCGAGGTATATATGTGAAGGCTAGGGCGGGGATGGCACAGCACATCGATCGAATCGAAGCGGGGGAAAGACAAATCGTCCCGTCCCGTAGCGCTTCTAGAACATTCTACGCACCCCAGTTGAACCGTTGGAAGCTAGCTTTGCTTACCTTCTCGCACCACGAATGAAGACGAACGCAGCAAAAGGCACGAGAGAAGACCGGCTCCCCTGTACATCTGATGCAAGAGCGGCGGGGAACGTGGCAGCAAGCGCGTTCATAAAGCCAGTCGGAACTCCGTCGGGTTACTATACAGCGGTGGGTGTGGCACACGACAAGCGAGCAACAATCAAATGGACCGCCAGGTTTTTACCAAATTTGCTCCGCCCGATCCATGCGCTAGGCACGGAATCGTTCGCAATGCAGCTGCAGGAGCCCAACATGAGTCCCGGAATTATCTCTTCATGGCGTACAAGTTGGCTCTCTCTCACCTGACTGGTTGGACGGGAAGTGGCGTTGTTCAGCTGGTGCGAGTGCACGTGCTATAAGGTTATTTGCTGGCCAGTTGGTCCTCCGCAGGGGAGCCGCAGAGTGTATCACGTGATCCCCCGCCACTTTGCGCCGCACTTATGTCATCGGTCCAGCCCACATCTTCTTTCATGCACACACACTTGCCGTGCTCTCGCTTGTCCTCATCTCATCGTCTCGGGGGCGTCCTTTTCACCACTATGCCTCTGCTCTTCGCGCTGTCGTCGATCGTGCTGGCCGCCTCTTCCGTCGACGCCTTCGTCTCTTCGCCCCGCGCCGTGCTGCCGTCGTACAGCAGCAGCAGCGGGATCAACACGCACGCGGCGTGTAGGAATGCTGCCACGCGCGGAGGACCTTCCTCGCTAAGCATGCACGGCGGGCACCACCTCTCGGCCGAGAGAAAGGCCGAGCTCGTCGCCACCGCCACGGCGATGTCGCAGTCCGGCAAGGGGCTCACGGCTTGCGACGAGGGACCGGGCACGATCGGAGATCGCTTCGAGAAGGTCGGAATCGACAACACCGAGGAGAACCGCCGCAAGTACCGGCAGATGCTCTTCACCGTGGCCAACGGAGACCAGTTCCTGTCCGGCGCCATCCTCGACCCAGAGACCGTCTACCAGAAGACCGACGACGGCGTGCTGTTCCCCGAGCTTCTCACCAGCCGCGGCATCGTCCCGGGTGTGAAGCCGCACCTGAAGGTCTACGAGCTTCCCGGGTGCAAGCCGGGAGAGACGGTTATGCAAGGGTTGGACTCGCTCGCGGCCAGGTGCAAGGAGTACTACGCGGCCGGCTGCAGGTTCGCGAAGTGGAGGTCGCCGCTGGTGATTGGGGCGGACGGTGACATCTCGGCCTTGGCGATCCAGACCAACATGGACGATCTTGCGAGGTGTGCACGTGCTTGGTCGTTTGATTTGACCTTCCGGAGTTTGCTCATCATGTTCTCATGTTGTTGGTCTGCTGCCCGCATGCTCAGCTACGTACCACACATACCACATGTATTGCCGTCCGTCTCGTTTCGCCGTTGTTGCCGCTGCAACTGCTATTGTGCGATATTGGCTTGTGTTTTTCATTGCGTTCGATCGCTCCTCGACGTTTTCACCTGCCATGCCTGGTAGATCGTTTATTCGAAAAACGAACAATGGATATTTTAGTTGTTTGCCTCCGCAAATAGTATGACACCCCACCCGCTGCTGTCAGGAAAAGATCCCTCAACCCCAAACTTTGTCTGCGATGCACCCTATAAAGGCGCTGGCTCTGTGTCCTGCACTCCTGTATATTCGTGCTTTTACGCTTTACGTGATGTAATAATCACTAGCAAACGAGAGGAAAAGTACACCAACGCAAAACAGAAGCAGTCGCGTGGGAGGATCGCCTCTTGTACACTACACGCCCGTGTCCCATGAGCAACGCTTGCACTGCGTTGTCCGCGGATTCTGCCGTCGTCCCCAACCTGCCCCCGGCGCGTTCGCGAGCACGCAACCTAGACGTTGCCTCTTTCACACATAAGCCTTTCTTGCAACAAATGCAACCCAGGTACGCCCTCATCTGCCAAGACGAGGGCCTCGTGCCTATCGTGGAGCCCGACATCAGCTTGAACGGCGACTACGACCTCGAGACAGCCATCCGCGTCAACGTTAAGGTCCAGGCGCACCTCTACAAGGTAAGGACTACTTCGTACTTCGTATTACCCAAAGGCACCTTGAGCCGGTCGCCCTGGTGGTCTAGTGGTTAACCTCGTCGACCTACTGTTTAGCGGTAGATTGTGAGTTAGATGCTCTCCATCGAGTGGACAAAAAGAGAGTGCAGGTGCCGTGACAAACGATTCTTCTGTGGGTGTATTGTACACAAGTCGACTGCACGGTCGACGAGGGCAAGGGACGGTTGAACTCTTCCCGCGATAAACACTTGGGCACGCAACAGCAGGTACTGCTGTGGATCACTACAAAAATTAACATCAGTAGCACCTGTGTACCTTCCTCTTGTGTGACCCTCTGCTGACACGTCAAACATACGCCAACACCGAACAGTGTGAAGATTGGCGCCAGAATATGGATGGGATGAAAGCGCGCACCGTATCTCCAGCAATGAAATGGGGGACCTGGTCATTCTGTAATCTGCAGCGGAACCTTCTCGTATTCCCATGGAGGCGATGAAGTTGTTTTTGCGGTACGCTGTTCTCATGCTGGTATTCCTGAGGGCAGAACCACGTATAGTACTTCTTGAACTGCACTTCCCGCGTGGCTTATACCATGTCTATCATGCACTTGTCATCGTTTGTTTCAGTCGAGGGGGGGGGGGAGGGGGGGAGGCGGCGACGACCGAGGGCTCGTATGAACACTGTGACGCCTAATTCTCCGGTGATGCTACCTCAAGTTTTGAAGCGTGTGTGTGGCATCCCAATTACTCTGGACGTTCAGATATTGCAGGGAGATAAGCAGGTTACAACGATCCTGTCCGTCTAGAAGCTGTTTTTTTCGACCACACACTACCGATTATATATACCCAATGTTGGCTGCCCGCCAAAGGGCTCTCTCTACAGCAGTAGGGGGCGAAAATTCATGAGAGTTTTGCCATTTTCTGACACGTGCATTTGCCGCATTCTTCATCCCTCCGTATCTACTTCCCAACCTTGGTTCTCTCGCCCGGTCTCACGTTCCTGCCATTTCACCCTTGCTCTGCTGCGCCGCAAGGCCATGCTGGACCACGGGGTCTTTATGGAGGGGTTTACGCTCAAGCCCAACATGGTCAACCCCGGGCGTGGCTGCAAGTCCAAGTCCACCGCCAAGGAGATCGGCGAGGCCACCGTTACGGCCCTGCGGAGAGTCATGCCCGCAGCCATGCCCGGCGTGAACTTCCTCAGCGGGGGGCAGACCTTGGAAGATGCTGCCGCGCGGCTGTGTGCCATTAACCAGGTTTGCTTTGTTGGGGGGGGGGAGGGTGACTGGGTGCTCTCGATGGAGTAATACGACAGGGTGGATGGGGTTGGTGTATGAGTGGGTGGGTAGAAACCGGTGAGTATCCAGGAGAACTGCTTTGGTCTCTTTTGTGTTCGTTTCTTGAAGAAGGGGAGATGTGCGCGCAAACTAATCACGTGGTTGATCGAGCGGTAGGGACTACGCATGTTGAATATTTCATACGTGGGGCAAAAAACCTCGGAGTTGGAGCATTTCGTACGACTTGATTTGAGGGCGTGGATTTTTTTTTTTTTGTCTTCACTTCAAACCAGCGCTCACAGCACTAGTGCCGTTTACTCCAACCCGTGGTCACACAGAAGAGCCTCTCTCTACCCTCCCCTTCTGCGGTACTTTGCCTGCGATTTTTAATGCGAGAAGAGTTCAGCACTCTCTTCCCTCTGTGTACACACGAACTAGCGCTATCCACTAGGCCAGGAGCGGAAGCGAGAGAAAAACTCACTTTGCAAGAAAAGCTCGCCTACGCCGGGATTCGAACCCCTGACCTGACCTCTAGAAGGTTGCAAGGTTACCAACTAGACCACCGGGGAATGAAACCATCTGGAACGAAAGGGCGCCAGTGGAACGCTCTTGGATTTTTGTCTTCGTGTCCTGAAATTTCAAGCCAGATACTCGTTGCTTTTTTTCTCAGAAGGTCCTGCCGGATTTCCTCGTTACTCGGACCGAGGAGGAAAAGTTTGCCTTGCCTGATGATGCGTGCTTTCGTTTGTGTTCGTGGGGATTGGTCGGACGGCGGTGGGGGCGGCGGATTCTCACCCGACGCGATATTTCTCACTCGACGCGATGTAAGGGTCGAAACCAAGGAGGAGCACACCGAAACACCAAAAATCGGGTGTTAATGCTATTGTACGTCGTATTCAGCGTGCTCCTTCCTCCCGCAGCACAGCCCCGTGCTTGCTGACGTTAAACACGCCACAAAGCTTCCATCCGTGCCGTCCTTGTCGCGTTCTGATCACAATCGTTTACACATCTCCCCGTCGCTTGATCTTGCTTTACGTTTGTCCCGATTTGGAACGTTAGGCCAAGGGGAACTCCCCGTGGAACCTAAGCTTTTCCTGGAGCCAGGCGCTGCAGCTGCCGCTCTTGGATCTTTGCAAGAAGAACCCCAAGGGATCCGACCTCCCCCTCGAGGAAATGTCGGCTCTCTTGGAGAAGGAGCTCGTTATCGCGGGGGCGGCGGCGCGGGGAGAATACGAATACGAAGCCGGCCAGGGAGACCACAACTAGAGTAGTCTAGGCCTTGAGGCACGGGTTTTTGCAGCAGTGAAGTACGGAGGGAGCACGGAGACATGGCGACAAAAGAGACATTTTATTTTGACGAGCCCTCCCTTCTTCCGGTTTAAATTCACCGTTTTAGCTCTTTGATGTATTTAGTTGCGACCTGGCTGGTTTTGCAGCACAGAGAGGTTAGCCTGGTTGCTGGGGTTGGTACTGCTGCCGCGAGTGTCAGCACGCTTGTCTGGCGTGCGGCGGCGGCGGCAAGCGAGGGTTGCTGTTCAGGAAAGAACGACCTGGACCTACACATGCATACAATTAGACTTGAAAAAATATATTTTATGTGTTGCCTTCTCTTGTACTAAGGGTTGCGCCCGCGCTTTGGAATTTGGCGTTAAGATTTTGAGCCTAAAAAAAAATCTAAATCTAAGAACTTGAGATCGGTTAAGAACCCCTTGCACTAAAACGTACGTAGCGGCGATTCGTAGCATGACCCTGGAAACAAAGAACCCCGGCCTCGGCCAGAACAAAAATAGAGGTTCCCAAGTGCGGGCGCGTTCTGTATTCTCGGGTGAGTTGTTGCAACCCGTATCACGCCGACGACTCAGAGCGAAGCTCAACAAGCGACGCCTGCTTGGCCGCATGTAGATAGGAAGGACACACACACACACACGGCGATGGAATGGTGTGAGGTGATCTTTGTTGGACCTGACTCCCCGTGAAAAACGCAAACTCAAAACGTTGGGATTTCAACTCGTCGGCGTGCATGTGCTACCGTTTCTGTGGAATCAGGCGACCTCTCTGCCTTGCCCACCCAATTTTTTGCCGATCTGGGCGTTATTACCACGCAAAGACCTATTTACATTTTTTTTCTCCGACGCATGCTACTGCAGATGCTAGAAACGGTGGACTTCGGCTGATGCATGCGTCGGTTGTTGCTGAGTGAAGCAAGGCCAGGCACGCGGGCAAACCCGCTTTTTTTCTGTTCAAACGCGCTGCCCTGTAGGAAAAGCAACATAGAGCAGACGGTGATCACAGATTTTCTCAGTTTGCACACTCGCGAAGCACTCGTGTCATGAGATTCATCTCCGGAGCGTGGACGCCTGCTTGCCTCTGCTTGTAAGTGCTATGTAGGCATAGTTTTCGTCCAAGAAGGGCAGCCCTGCAAGCATTTTTCCGGCCACGTTATTGGTGGAACCATTCATCCCTTCCACGCGGGACACACGAGACTACTAGGGACAATCTAGCGTCCACAAACATAACTTGGGTTGTCGCCCGAGGGTTTCCACTTGAAAAACATTTGCTGGGGTTGATTTTGATCGGTTCTTTTTCTTTTCTCGGACGTCCCGCGAAGGAAGGAGCAACGCCGACAAGCAATTTCTGCAGAAACTCGCTTAAGCATCTGAGGTCTCCAAATACTGGCCGCGATACTCCCCCCCCACGCTAACAGGTTGGAACGAAAACATGAGCAGGGCTCACGGAAAGAAGATGGAACACGACCCGCAACGATACACCATACAATACAGCACAGCAGCAGTAGCGGTAGGTTGTGGCGAGCATCACATCGATTCAGCACCCAACCATCGAAAGACAGTCAACGGCCTCATGCCGGGCAAAATACGAAGAGTAACGGCAAGAGACCACGTGTTCTGCTTTCGTCAACAATTCGTTGTTGTCACTTCCCCACTCCACCAGCGCCACCGATACAAAAATTAAAACACACATATCCATACATCAAGCAATGAACAACCTTGTACCGCTACACCAACGCCGTCGTTGACGCGCGCAGTGCCACCAATCCAATGACACCAAAACACATGTCTTGCAAAACTCCACACGAAACAGATCCGCGAATCACATCGGCATCAACACTTCTAACCCCCCCCCCCCCCCTTCCTAGATGCCACAGCAGTTAAGGACGGCACCAAAACAGGCTCGGCGCTCTGACGCGTCGATAAGTCCCCTTTTTAGAAAAAGGGGGAGCGCCTTTCCCTTCCTTTCCAAATATGTACACTGCTTTGCGCCACAAGCACCTACCGTCTTACACGTAGTGTACGGCCACCAGGCACGTCAGATCCGACGGCAGTTTCGTGGTTTCCACAAGCGGCGTGTAGACAAAACAATGCCCCGGCTGTACGGGGCCTTTCGTTCCCTATAATGCATCGACACGACGATGTGCGCGGATGCATACTACACCAACCAACTCTGTGCCACCAACAAAAATGTAAAACGCCCCCCGATGAAAAACTGCACCCATCCCGTCGTACCGGTCGACTACGCTCTACCGCCACGCTTGCGTCTCTAGTGCTACAACGGGGCGTCTATCTTAAAATCGCATCATCTCTAGTGGTAGAGTTCTTCTCGCACCTTCTATATTTCCAGCCCCGTTGGGGCTTTGTACAGCAAAAACAACAATCAATCGCAATTTGACGGAGGCCCCGTTTTGTCACCCTGGTCGTCTCCACCATCAACCGATCGGTCGTCTCTACACGATCGGTACCGTCGGTTTAACAGCAGCAGTGGTCGCTCTACTGCTGCCGATCTATCCTCTACAACAAGCAGACAACGGGGGCAGCCAGTCGGGTGCTTTGCGGAGCAGCAGCAGCAAGCGACGCAACACAACAGACAACAGGACAGCAGTGGTTTACTTGGTACCGCGACCGCCATCGACACTCCAGGACGTAATTCGTCAGCACAGAGCAGATAGACCAGCGTGCGCGATAAATGAAGCACGGTCTCAACAACACATCACACGACTTCGTTTCCAGCCCGCTTGCGAAAAAAAAAGAAATGTTACTATCAATACTTCGTAACACAACAACGAATCCATCCTCTCAACAGACACGAGAGTCCGCCTGGGATAACTTAGCAATGAATCCATAGCGTTTGCCGAAGCACTGCCACTGATTCTACGATTCCCCGAGCAGCATTTTTCGTTGCGCCCGAGGTGCTTTCCAGCGTTATTTTACTGTATTCTAACTATTGTAGCGCTTCAAAGAATGGAACACTCATCCCCAGCAGGCATTGGCTTCGTTTTCCCCAAGCCGCTCGACAAACTCAGGGTCAAAACTTCTCCGAAGGGTTCTGCCCAACTACACTTCTAAACGCCGCCAATAGCTGGGCGGGGCTACTATGTAGCACGTATCTTACTTGAAGACGTTTTTACGGAGGCATCTTGACAATCTCCATTGTCTGACCATGTTCGAGCAAAACGCCTGACCTGAGCGCAAGCATTATATATCCAATGAGAACTTGACCACGAGGTGTGTTCACAATCGGAGAAGTAGCTGCATACCGTGCTGACGTGTTCCGCTACGTACGCCGAGTGCAACCTGCTTTGTAGGGGTCAACAAGAGAGAAAAGGGGACGGAAGCAGGCAAAACGAAAGAGATGGGCTGGTGTGAGCCGGGGCTGGCGAGCGAGCAGGCTCGAAACGGAACCAAAACCAACTGCTCGCCAAATCTCACATGCTGCAAATACATATTCTTCAACACAAGCGAAAAGTTTTCAAAGCTTCCCTCTCTTCGCCCCCATTGCCTGAGGTGCAGTAATCACGATGAAACACACATATCCAGAACGCGTACTGCTAATTCCACCCAACCAAAACAAAGGCGACTGCGCCACGGAACACACGACAGGAAACAACTGCATGTACGCACGGCCGACTTCTCTGTCTGTTCTAATATTCGACGTGGCGCGGAAGCAGCAAAAATAAAAATAACAGTGGTCGGTACTACCTCCCTTTGGTTGCAGCTTGAAAAAACAACGCAGACGGGGCTAACAACCATTCTAGTGGACGGGAACTCACAATCACCGAGTCGAAATCCGAAGCCCAGACCTCCCTCTGCTGATGTGGGAGGGCGTCCCGGGCACCCAATGCTGTTGCTTGCAAATGCAAATTCTTCCGGTGCTGGCCACCACCCTCGATCTCGGGGTGGGCACCGTAAGGAGCTCTGCGACGTACATCGGGTCCAGTTCCACGTCCTCCAACAACGAGGTCAAGAAGTTCTCGATCGCAAGGCACTTGCGCCCCAGATGAGCCGTGTCGAGCGCCTTGCCTCTGGGCGACTTGCAACGTCGCACCGCGTCCCACGCGGCCTGGCTTCCCTCCGTCATGGAGCCGGACAGCAGCAGCTCGGACGCGAAGCGCTTGATGGTGGAGAAGCGAGTCCAGCGTTCGTAGTGAGCGTTGACGAGCACAACGCGGTACTCGCAATGCCGACACTTGTCTACCTCCTGCACGATTCGAAAGCCAGAGAGATATACGCTCCGAGTGCCACGATTGCTGCTGCTGCTGCTTGCTTCTCTGCTGGCGATGCCATCTGTCAGTGAGGCCACGCCCACCAGCAACCCTGAGCCTCGCCTACACTGCTGCTGATCCATGTTCCTGGCAAGGGTGGGCGGGTGATAAAAAAGACTGCTTCGATGAAAGGCTGATCGGCTGGTGCGCGGCTTGCGTGGCGGGTGCTCTGCGGTTGGTGCCGGGGCGTGATGAGAACCGGAAACGAGAGTGTGGGGAAACGGGGGCGAAAGGGTGGACAATTATGACATCATTGGCTATTCACCGCAAGTTGGAATACGTACATTGCTATTGAGATCCTCAATGTGTCTCTCTGCGTACGTATGCGTCTTTTGCGTTTGCGTGTGGGAGGGGGGGGGGGAATCTGACAGTCCCGTGCGTTCAAGGCTCGAGGCATGAAGCGCAAAGGCAGAGGGCAACAGCTCAAGAATTGTTGGTCCGTTCGGGATACAGGCAGCAGCAGTGCGAGAGAGGAAGGGTGTCGTGCACTTATCTCCTGGGTTTACCCAACGATTTTGTTGTTGCCCTGAGAGAACGGGCTTGCGTCGTCCAGCGAGCGACAGCAAGAGATTCAGCAAGGACCGAGAGAGAGAGCGAGAGAGAGGAGAGCGGAGGAGACGAAACTACAAGCGTACAAGCTACCACGCGGGAGGGAGGCCCTCGAGTGCCGGAGAGCGCGTACTGGTACCATGAATGCTTTACTATTAGTGTTGGCCGTGACATATCAGCAGTATGCGGCTGCGTTCATGGTTATGCCGCAAGCGGCACCGTCTCTTGCCTCGGGGGAAACGGCCACCAGCACCAGCAGCCTGGTCGCGCGAGGAGGGCTACATGTAGCGATCGATGTGTCAAGTGAAAGTGAGTCATCTCGGCCAGTGTCGCAGTGCGCGAGTGGGCTTCCATGCGGGGAAATACGTGTGTGCGTCGCTGCTATGGGTGCGTATACGCTGCGATGACACGATAGACAACCGTAGCTTTTTTTCTTCGACCACGGCGTGCCTACGACGTCGTTGTGGAACCATCACAGGCACCGACACCGCACGCCGTACGCAGCAGCACTGCTGTACATACATCCGTTGCAGACCGGATGACAAGTTTTCCAACATGACATGAGGGGTTCTTGCGGCTGTGTCGAAAACGTTGGTTGACGGGGATTATTCTCAGATCCTTCTCGGCTTCGTGTCGGGGATTTCCAGGCTGCAAGCAAGCGAAGGTGAAATTGCAAGTACCCGAAGCCCAGGGTAACCGTCTGTGCGTCCGAAGCAGGTGGTTGTAGCAAAGTCCAATCCAATCCCCGCGTTTGACGCACTTTTTTGTATTTTCACTATTCTACCCTAGCCTTCGCTGTCAACCCAAGCGCCCCCAGGTGTATGTGACGTCACCGTTACACATGGTAGGCGCTACAGCAGTTTGGCGTGCATTTTGATACGTGCCCATGGGTAGGGGCTGGTCTGTGAGCAATACACAGCGCCACGAATCGCCTCGAGCTCCAATTTTTCCGTTGCAGTCTGCGGGGGGTGGGGGGGGGGGGGGGGCGTACTCTTATGTTTTGCATGCCTTAGCGGTTAGACCATTGACCACGCGTCCTCGAGAGGACGGAGCATTGTTCCCACAGGACCGATCACCGATGGCCAATCGTTCCTTCCTACTTTGCCAAAGGTGGCTAAAAAAATTCTTCCCTAGTTTGTCTATCCTAACGATGTCCCTTCCCGCCTTTTCAAACCACTTTCTACTCCCCAGTACCGCTACCGTCCTCTCCTCCCTATTCCATGCCTCAAACATCTCCCTGTACGTCCCTTGTATTTTTCCCAGCTCAGTCATGTACACTTCCCTCTCCTTTTCGTACCACGGACATTCCGCGACTACATGAACACTGTCTTCGCATTCGAAGCCGCAATCACATTTGAACTTGTCGTCTTCGTCGTCTACCGTCCTATGTCTTCGTCGACGTTCGCGAAGGCCTATGTCCCCGGTCCTGAATTTGACCTTAAGCTTTGTCCCTGCATCCATTGGTCCATGTAGGTAATCCTTGAACCCTATTCCTTCTTTCAACATTCCGTACACTTCTAGACCCTCCTTATCCTTGGATTCTTTCCTTAGATTCTGTTCTTCTCTGTCGGCACAAGCAACAGATATCTTCTTCTTGAACCCCTGTAGACCCTCCGTTTCAAGCGTTTCATCTTCGTCGATGTCCAATCCCTTCCATACGTCCTCTACAACCTTGACCCATTCCGTGGGTTGTCTACCCCTCTTTTTGTTTGCCCAGTTCGCCTCCCATACTATTCTCGGCAATCTCTCCTCTCCCATCCCGCACATGCGATACTGCCATGTCAGCTTCCTTACGTCTCTTCCCGACCGTAGGGATTGGATCCCCAATTCTGCCCTGACTGCTGCATTACTTGTGCGCTTGGAGCATCCTAGGATGATTTTCGCTGCTTTCATCTGCGCCGCCTCGAGTTCTTTCACTACCTTCTTATTTCCTTCCCATACTTCTCCGGCGTACTCTAGCGGCGGTACGATTACGCTCTTCAAAACCGTCAATTTGATGCGTGTATCAAGGTGCCGGTTTGCGAGTATTGGGTGCAGCTTCCCTGCTCGTGCTTTGCCCTTTTCCGCTACCTTGGACATGTGTGTATTCCACGAGCAATCTTTTGCGATCTCTACTCCGAGGTATGTGTACTGGTCCACTACTGCAATCTCCTCGACCCCCCACTTCCATCTATGTTCTACTGGTTCCTCCCTGCCCTCGTTGCATACCATGACGGCACTCTTCGTAACGTTGGCAGACAATCTCCACTTATCAGTAAACTTCTTCGCCGCGTCAATTTGCAGTTGCAGTCCCTCAGGGGTGTCCGACATACCAACAAAATCATCCGCAAACAGCATTCCTGACACCGAAGTTTCCGTGTCCCCTACTTTTACTCCCTTCCGGACTGCCTCTACGACTTCCAACAGATCGTTGATGAACACCTGGAACAATGTTGGGGACAGCGTGCAACCTTGTGGGACCCCTTGCTCAATGTCGAAGAATTTAGAAAGTTCTCCGTCTAGCATGACCGCGCTTTTCGTACACTCTGTCATCTTCTTCAGCACTCTCCACATTTTCCCCTTGATCCCGTACTTGGACAATTGTTTCCACAGCCCATTTCTCCATACGGTATCGTATGCCTTTTTCACGTCCAGGAAGAAGCAGTACGTCCGCTTTCCCGCCCTCTTTCTACCTTGGATGATTCTCCCTACCGTGAATGCGTGGTCTACGCACCCCCTCTTCTGTCGGAAACCTGCCTGGCCCTCACTAATGCTACGTTTCTTCTCCATTACTCCCACTATCCTATCGTTCAGCAGCTTACAAAACACTTTTCCTACTGTGTTCAACAGTGTGATACCCCTGTAGTTTCCTGGGTCAGTCTTGTCTCCTTTCTTAAACAAGTTCACAACCACTCCTTCCCTCCATCTACTTGGCGCATACTCGTTTTTCCACACCCAGTTGTACAGCAGTACCATCAGCTGGATCATCCCCTTCCCCCCAAACTTCATGAACTCGTTGACTATCCCATCCGCCCCTGCTTCTTTGTGGCACTGCAGCTTGTTCACACACGCCTCAACCTCGTCCTCAGTGAACTCCTTTTCTAGTTCTATGTTCCCAACGTCTGCCTTCGATGTCTCTTCTTCTTTCTGGGCCCATGCGTCCACCTCCTTCTTAAACACTTGGTCAAAATCCTCATTCTCCGAAGGCACTCCAAGTCTCTTGTAGTGTCCTGCTAGAACTTCCCTTTTTCCCTTCCCACTGCTGACTAGTCTACCGTTCACACCTCGCAATGTTGCTACCCCTCTATCCCCCCCTTGCGCGGTCTTTTTTACCATCCCACTAATCCCTTCCCACATCTGCTTGGCGTTCCCCTCCAGGCCTCCGTTGGCCTTCTGCACTACTTCGTCCCAAATGCACTTTTTCTTCTTTTTCACTAGTCCCTTCACCTGTTTCCTCTTGGCCCTGTACTTTTCCCAACTCTCTTCAGACCCCTCACCCAGGTATTGCTTGAAGACTTCTCTACGTTCCCCTATTTCTTCTTTCAGCTCGTCATCCCACCACTTAACCGATACCCCACATCGTACCACCTTCTTTCCCACTACTCTCTCTGCCGTTGTGTTCACTATAGACTCCCATCCTTCAATCACCCTGTCCCCTGCTGCTTGTGCGTCTACCTTTCCGTCTTCGACGCTTCTCAGCAGTTTCCTGAAGGGTTCTACACTACCAGCCAATCCCTTCTGGAAAGGGGGGGGGGGCGTACTTTACACTTTGAATGCCTTGGTAGTTAGATCATTGACCACGCGTCCTCCAGATGACGGAGCATTGTTCCCACAGGACTGATCACCGATGGCCAGTCGTTCCTTCCTACTTTGCCAAAGGTGGCTAAAAATGTTTTCCCTAGCCTGTATATCCTCTCGATATCACTCCCCGCCTTTTCAACCCACTTATTATGTTCCAGACAGCTACCGTCTTCTCCTGGCCATTCCATGCCTCAAACATCTCCCCGTATCTTTCTTAAACTTTGCCTAGCTCAGTTACACTTCCCTCTCCTTCCTGTAAAACGGATATTCCGCAACTGCATGAACTCGGTCTTTGCACTCAGAGCCGCATTCACATTTGAACTTGTCGTCTTCATCGTCTACCTTCCGAAATCTTCGTCTACTTTCTCGAAGGCTAATGTAAGTGTGCTCCATTCCGAAGGGATACTGCCGTAAGTGATCGACTATCGGTTGACGAACGCACACAGAGTGAGTACCCCCTTCTCCCCGAGGCACAAACTCACTCCGCCAGCAACGCACACAAGACGACACTCACTCACCTTCTGCCCACCATACCCACGTCTCGAGTCGTGAACCGGAGATATATACTTGTTGTTTGGTCATGGGAAATAGACACAAGTGGGTATACCCACCCCTTTCTCGGACTCAAGTGGGTACTCGAAAATCCAGCGCGCGCGCACTCCATAGGCGACCCCCAAACGACTCAAAACCCTATTCTGACACCTGGGCGACACAGCCAGGGACCATACACAGCACGGGCATCGTTTTCCCCCCACTTTTAGGCACACCTTTGGCCCTAATACCGCCGACGCGCGCAAGGCCTCACCAGAGTGCCCAGTTATGTCCGACATCGCGGTGGGTATACCCACCGGCGTCAACTAATTTTTTCATGTACCCACTTGTGTCTGTATTTTGACCCACTTTTGTCCAAAGTGTATCCACTTTTGTCCACTTACGGACGGCGGAAATCGAGCGGAAATCGACCTCCACGTCACCGCACGGCAGAACATCGAATAGCCTCGGAACGTCTCAGAACCTCCCAACACCGTATCCATGGCATATTTCCTATCCATGGCTGCCGACTGCGGACCGACCAGGGAACATGTCACAAACATGCCAGACCCCTTCGGTACCGGCACGGGAAGATACCCGCGGGAAGCCTACTGTTGTTGCCGTGACGAGTCGGTGTGCACTCGCCGTGGTGGTTGGTGTTTTTGTGTGTGTGTTGTTGCTGTTTGCGCGTCTTTTTGTTCTGTATGCGCGACCCGTTGGTTGTGTTGTCCGTTGTGTGTCACGCATTTATTTGTGGCGTGCCGTTAGTGCGCTGCTTGCCGGGCTTGCCGCGGGTATCTTCCCGTGCCTGGTATCTTCCCGTGCCGGTACCGAAGGGGTCTGGCATGTTTGTGACATGTTCCTCCGTGGTCGGTCCGCAGTCGGCAGCCATGGATAGGAAATATGCCATGGATTCGGTGTTGGGAGGTTCTGAGACGTTCCGAGGCTATTCGATGTTCTGCCGTGCGGTGACGTGGAGGTCGATTTCCGCTCGATTTCCGCCGTCCGTAAGTGGACAAAAGTGGGTACAATTTGGACAAAAGTGGGTCAAAATACAGACACAAGTGGGTACATGAAAAAATTAGTTGACGCCGGTGGGTATACCCACCGCGATGTCGGACATAACTGGGCACTCTGGTGAGGCCTTGCGCGCGTCGGCGGTATTAGGGCCAAAGGTGTGCCTAAAAGTGGGGAAAAAACGATGCCCGTGCTGTGTATGGTCCCTTACTGTGTCGCCCAGGTGTCAGAATGGGGTTTTGAGTCGTTTGGGGGTCGCCTATGGAGTGCGCGCGCGCTGGATTTTCGAGTACCCACTTGAGTCCGAGAAAGGGGTGGGTATACCCACTTGTGTCTATTTCCCTTTTATCATTGTTGTCTTGTGGATGGTCCACCCAAAAGCCTGATCGATGTTCCCCCATCCCACCCACCTCCGTTGGGCAGGTTTCAACAGATGAAGTCGACAAAGATTCCCCATTTTGTCCGGTCGATCCCCTCCTGCTTTATATGTACACGACGCACGACCGTGGTGTATAGGCACCCAAAAACGTAGTCATTTTTTCCCTCTTCTCTCTCGCCCCTCCTTGTTGCCTTCCCACCCCATGCATGTTGCCCACGATTTTGATGACGTACAGCTTCGTTCACCGTGCCCCGTCTCTGTGGTCCCCACTGCCGTTCCCATTTGTCCGCATTTTAGCCCGACCAAGAGCCGCGTCTACACGCCTTCGATCCCGGCTAGGCGTAGCCCCGTCGGAGGCAAGCGGTGACGGCGACTATTCCAGAGAACAAGAGCAACCCGAGGATGCGGCAGACGTTGACGTGGAGGGGTTGATGAGCTCGCTGGAGTCTTCTGATCTCTTTGGTGGGGGGGGGGGTGCGGGCGGCGAGGGCCAACGCGGGGGTGGGGGTGGGGCGGGGTTGGCGGCGGCAGCCAGTAAGGCCGTGGCGGACATCGAGGAGCCGGGAAAGCTGGTGCTGGAGGCGGCGAAGCCGTTCCGCGACGAGATGGACCGAATCCAGGCGGAGTTCCAGAGGAACGTGGCGGAAAAGGGGGAGGAGATGGACAAGAAGCTTGAAGACATGTTGAAAAACATCGACGGGGCCAAGTGATGGAAGATACAAAACAAAGCGAAACTTGTCTCGCGTGCGTGCTGATAGATTTAGAGAGGTCGATCCTAACGGTTGGGCACCTAAGATTGATGGTGTAGGCGATTCGTATCGAGTGGAATTTGAAAGAAAGTTGATGATATGATCGATATAGCAAAGATCGTGGGCGGAGGGGGCTAGAAGAGAGCTGGGAGCGAGAGGTGGCATTTTTCACGTCTTGTGAACGTGACCAATCAAAAGGGTCACGACCTCTAATAGAGGGTCACTTGTCCCCAATGTCTGTCGAAGACGATTCCCCCTTTTCATGTTGACGTCGCGTTGAGACGCCTGATTCTGGTGGAAGAGAACCCTCTTTCACAGCTGTAGTATTTTTCAAAACAAAGGCAGACAAAAGTCAATCGTTCGATAGTTGGGGGTCTTGTCTTGCGCGCCCTGAGTGAGGCGCCTCAGGCAACCCCTCTCTGAGACGCCTCTAGGCAAATAATACATACGCTCGCCTGATCGGCCAGGTACTTCTAGAAACTATTTAGAGTATTTCCTTCAAACAAAAATAAAAAAGGCATGCACACAATACTACTAAAGTTTTTATTTCGCGATGCGAAAGTTGTTATAGCGTCCTGCATGTGTTTTGTCTCGACGAGTGTGCGGAATCACACGGCTGGAACAAGGATGACGGATGCGTGCCTCTCACGACACCACCTTGTGTTAACATGCATTCCGACGTGCCGTCATCTCTAAACAGACAGACGCAGCAGACAACGACACCACACACACATCGCTGTACTGTAGCGACAGTGGTGCAGCCGCCGCATTCCCAAAAAGCGAGCGGTCTCCTTTCGGTGTCAGGAGGGTTGAAAACACCCAAATGCGTTATTATGTCCACGTACATATGCATGCATATGAATTTTCCCAAGTTCAAGCTTTGCCTTTCCTTTCGCTAACGTTTGGTGTGGCGAACAAACCGCCCCGTACTTGCGTAACCATCTCCTAGGCGTGTGACGCGGAAGGGGGGCAACCACGGCAGTGAAGACAACACAATAACACAACATTTTCGTCGCAGTTCAGGATACGACGCCTCGTTGACATTTACAGAAATTCAAGACACCAACACCAGGGGAAGAAAAATATAAAGATAAGATATTTTTGAACCACGAACCCCTCCCCGAATACCAAATTCTTCCCACCCGGGTTTGCCGAGAGCCTTCAAAATGCCCAGCGCTCACTCCTCCGCGCCTCTTTCTACAGCGCCGTATCAAAATTTTTACTTTTCATTATCAACATCGACCGGCCCATCCCCGCGTTCCTAAACCAGGAATCACTGGCTTTCGCTTTGTCTCAGGACCTTATCTGTTGTCGTTTACGCTACATAACGACAACAGATACTATCGCAAGCGCCAGGGTATCACTGTCGACTAGGCGTACTGATCCCAACTGTGAGGTGACAGGAACGACTTCTATCTCACGTCCCGGGCAGCATTCGATCCATCTGTCATCGGCGATTACTGTCAATCCAACTCCTTTTATGTCCACAGCTGGAACCCAGGGCACGATCTGTCTTGCCGAAAGCAATGCTGAAAACAACACACTGCACCGCCCCATTCACCCGTTTCTTGGATAAATAAATAAATACCAAAAGGGGTCACAGTAAGACCCCTTCTCTAGGAAGTATGGGGGCGTAGGCCCCCAACTTCAGGGTATTTCCGCAAGGCATGGGCATGGGAATAGAAATCGCCGCCTCCCTGTCTTACCCTTCAAAGACGCTGTACGCTTGGCACGGTGCCAAAAAACAGAGAGGGCTCCTGCGTTAAGTTTGCAACCAATCAAAAGAAATTAAAAACACATAATACATCCGAAATAGACATTCATCACTAAAGGGGCTAACCAAGTTGCGCCGAAACAACGGCGCGTCCGTACTGCTCCATGTACGGCGTTTGTTTCCGTTCTAGTGTGTAAACGTGTTAAAAACGAGACCGTACCGACCAAATATTAGTGGGCGTCTTTAACCGTATAGACAGTATATGCAAGTCACAACATCGAAGAGAGCAAGAAAACACACATTTCCCAACACAACACACGAGTCAACGGCATCCCAGTAAAACCCACCACATCACTCGAAACAACAAATAAACACCGAGCAAGGGACAAAAAGGAGCTGGCGAATCATGCGCCAAGAACAACCAGCGCGCAGCCTTAAAAAGAACATTCGACTAATTTCACCACCAGGGAATAAAAGACAAGGGAACAATATGGCATCATTTGCGCGAGCCACCGTCAGTCAGCCGGACCGCGCAGGACGAAAACTTCGGCCAATGAGCAGTCGCACTTAGTGCATGCAGTCCACGTCCCTGGATGGATCAACGCAGCTGCAGAAAGCCGCGTCCAAATCGTAGCTCTGTGAGAAGTGAACAAGGACAGGCAGGGTCGGGCACAGGGTTTGGGTGGGAATTGGTAAGTCATGCCGCTAGTATCGGGTATGTGCAGAAACACCGGCCAACGTGCTTGCGTTGAAGGCGTGCAGCTCCTTTTTACACCCCCAACAACCCGATCCACAAGAATTCCGAAACCAATGAAAGGGCGTACAAAGACTATAATAGAAGATCGCAACGGACGATGTTACGCACCTTCAGGATGGTGTCAAGGCCGAGGGCGTTCGCCTCGTCGCAGACGGACTTGCCCAAGTTGTACTCGACGTTGAACACGGGCTTGCCCTCTGCAAGGAAGGTATCCTCGTAAACAACGCACTCGTTCCACTCGTGGCACTCCTCGTTCAGCGCGAAGTCGAACTTGTTGACGAGGATTGGGACCAACTCCACCGCGTTCTTAAGACCTAGTGGCGGTGAAGAGAGAGGGGACAAGGGCAGTGTTGAGAGACACATAACAAGTAACGCCCAGTTTCAGGTCCGAACGGTTTAATACGTGCACTACTCGGCCGGGCGGGCATGGATGCGGTGTGACTACAGTAGTGTATGCCAATGTGGGCGAATGTGACATGTGCAGAACGCATGTGCAGGCCCTGCGTGCAGGACGGCGCACAAAAAAACAAGAAACCAATAAAGATACCCGTCCAGCACTGGAACATCCAACCGCTTGCGAAGACAAGACTTACCGACCCCCATGCCGTACGCGTGAACGATGTCAGCGAACCAGGAGTTGTACTCGATCTGTTGCGGTTCGGACACACTGACGCCAGTCGAGGAACCCTCGATGTAAACCATCATGTTGTCAGGTTCCTGAGCAACAATTGAAAGAACGGGACGGAAGAGGGTGTTTGGATGGTGGGTCAGTTTGGTTTAGCAACGTGACATGAATGCGTTTCAAGTCGCACTTCGCCCCGTGCGACCCGGGCTGGGATGCGTCAAGAAAACATACAGAAAGGCGAAAAACTGACGCCCAGAATATATGGGAACGGCAAAGTCTAGACTGCTGTACTGCGTATACGATGAAACAAAAACGACTAGACTACAGTACACGTCAGCACAAAACGTAGCAGTCTACCCTATGTGCGCATGCCGGCATCTCTTTCGCAAAACGAAACGACCGCCACAAGTCCCACGTTTTGACGGGAGCGAGAACCCATTTTTCGTATCCTCGACACTGCAAAACCGGAAAAAGACGCCATTTGAACGTGGTCCCAGGTCGAACGAACGACCATTACTTGTACTCACCACAGCGTCGCAGTTCATGCTGGACGCCATCTCCACTCGCGCGGTCATGATCTCACGAACATCCTCGTCGTTCACGTCGACCCACTTTTCGCCCGCCCATCCGGAGACGTCCCCACCGATCGCCGAGGACGGGAATTCCTTCGCGTCGTCACGCCAGTCCTCGACCGTGCCGATGGAGATGTAGCAAACCACGCCTTTGCCCTTGCCGTGTAGCTCGTCGATGACGGCCTGGCCGGCGTCTGAGGGCAAGAGGTAACGGGGTGATTGTTGCACAAAACGAGTTCTTGAGTGTATGGTAAAAAATGAACGCACATGTCGTCGAGTGTCTCCTGTGTACACGACTCTCGATCTCATGCAACAAGCCCAAAACCGGCAACCTTTTGCAAGAACTGATGAACCAAGACATGGCGTACGAGGTCATCGCGTCGGGAGACTTGAGCACAACGGGTAGGGAGGGCGAAAACTGCGCACTGCGGCCTTGAAAAAGCACATGGTACAAGACACAAATCAACGGTCTACCCAACCCAAGGAATGCGTACGAAGCTCGAGGTAACAAGACCACCACAGCAGTAACCCTGACAATCTTATCCCAAAGGCTTAAGTTGACGGACGGATACGGCCGCTGCTGCTGCACTGATGCTCTCAATTCAAAAAGGCACACATTGATTTCGACTGCTGCTGCGAAGCACCCCACGTACCCATGTCGATGAAGAAGACGTCGACGTCCGCGGATGTGTCGACGGGTGTCACCAAATTGTAGTTCCAGCTGTTGTCGCGTGAGAAGGTGAACCCTCCGCCGGAACCGGGTTCGGGCGACCCAGGCGCTTCTGTTGGGGTCGGCGCTGGCTCAGACATCGACTCGGGTGATGGTGTTGGCTCTGGCTGAGGCTCGGGCTCGGGCGTAGGTGACGGTTCAGGGGACGGTGTGGAGTCGTCACTTTCGTCTTGAGATAAGTCATCGCTGCTGGTGGTGGTGGTGCTCTGCTCGCACGTCGTCAGCTGGGTGACGAGCGACGCGATCTCGTCGTCTTTGGCGCCGTACTCGGTGGAGAGCAGCATGACCTCCTCTTGCAGCTGAGAGACGAGCGACAGGAGGTTGTCGAAGTTCGTAGCTGCCCGCGCAAGGCGCGGCGCGGCGGTTGCCGCGAGGCAGACCGAGGCAATGTGGAAGAACTTCATTGCGTATGGGGTTGGGTAGGCTGCGTGCTGTAGGTCGAGGAAGGACTGGCTGAGGGAGGAAGCAGTGGGGAGAGTGGATGGTGTGAGAGGAAGTGGGGGAGGAGGATAGTGGTGGTTGTGGTGGCGAGAGGTGCGTTGAGCGGATACACGAAACAATTCCGAAAGATCCTGTTTTTGGTCGTTTAGATTTTTTGTCCGGTAGTTCTCACCACCCCCCCGTGTCCCGGAAGTTTCTCCGCGATTCCTCGTGGTGTCAACGCGCCGCTCGCTGTTGGAGACCTCCATTACGGTCCTGCTGTAATGTGCCATGTTTTATCTCAGTTTGCTGCAGCCGGTGTAGTCAGCACTTTCCACACACATACGCATTTGTGATGCGCCACAAAACTAAAGTTTGAAAAGTGGAACGCTGCAGCAGCAGCAAATAAACATGTTTCAGTTGCTGGAAAGAATGGCCGGCAAGCTGTTGTCTTTTCATCAACAGCTCTTAACTCCGCACTTGTAAACAGTCAGTTTTTTCGGATCTTTTACCGTTGCAGGAACAAAAGATATACCCCGCGGCGTCCATTCCTTCGTGTTTGGTTAGAGTTTGACATTGAATTTCAATTCGTCATTGTTCTGTTGTCTGTTGGGAATGTTCTTTTGTCGGTTGCGTTTTCTAAAAAAAGCGCGTATACGGCAGCAGTTGTAGGTAGCGCCGGATTTTGTCTGTCTGTTGTGTCCACAAGTGTGTGTATCGCGGCGGCAGTAGTGTCGGGTTTTGTCTGTTGTGTCCACAAGCAGCATGTGTATCGCTGCGGCAGTAGTGCCAGATGGAGGCCGGCCCGGCGGTTTTGCCGCACATGTGCAAATATATGCGCCTATGTAGTCTACATGTATGTGTTGCCACAACCTAGTCTACATAGGTTTTGCACCTACATACTTGTACAGCAGTAGGCATCCAGTAACATCAACAGATTTTCAGTGTTTGCCTCAATACTCCGTGCATAAATTCGGAGTACATCAGCAACAACAGCGAGAGCTCATGACACGCTCACGGGTTTGTGTTTGCCAACCATTACAGCAATACATTCACAAAGCGGCTGGCTCTCTCTGTCCAATTTTGGCCCGGCGACTGCATGCCAGACTACGTACATACATACATCCGGTAGTTGGTCTAACGCACAAAAACACGTTGCATATCATCTTGCTGCAGCGAGACTGCATATTCTATCTATCTATACTCTACAGCACAGCATTTTTTGTTGGCGGTGGGATGCCACGGAAGGGCTGTGGACGTGCCAGCCCCATCTACACATACATGCACTCGCATACCACAGCAGTACTAAACTTGTGTCTGCCTCCTCCTCTCCACCACCGCCGCCACCACCACATCTTCCAACCGCAGGTTTCCCACTGTTCAACTTGCCACCCGCCTCGCGTCAGGTTTTATTTGTCCACCTTCCTTGCACTCTTCTTGCCGCCCGTTGCACCACCCTTACCGCCGGCCCTCCCAGTTGTACCCTTGCCTTCTTTGGGCATCATAAACTTGAGCGGGACGACAGGGTCGGGGTAGACACTCGTCGGTACCGAGTGTACTTCCCTCAGTGTTGCCGTGATTCCCCCGGCAGACTGCTTGTGTTTCGGTTGCCCAACAGCGGGCGCGACATCACGTTGGAAGGGCCAGGAACAGGGGGGGGGTGGGGGGGAGTTGTACTCCCAGTCGTGGATGCCTGTAGTCGTTAGACCATTGACCTCGCATCCCCATGTACAAAGCCGGGACGGAGAACGCCGGGTTTTCCCCGGACCAGGTTTTCACTTCAAAAAGGGGGCAGGGGGGGGGGGGGGGGTGTACTCATAGTCGTGCATGCCGTAGTCGTTTGACCATTGACCTCGCATCCCTACAAAGCCGGGACGGAGCACGCCGGGTTCTCACCGGACCAGGCTCTCACATCACCAAGCGCGAAGCGCCGTGAGGTATTTGGCGAGTCGCATGAAGGGTGAGCTGCATCCTGCTAAGGGTGTTCGGCATCTTGTGCTTACTTCCTTGCGTACGGATGACAGCTACGTATGACTTAATTTATTTTCTGGTGCTTTCACTTCCAGGGACAGTTATAAGCACTGTGTAACTGCCTCGAGGAAGCTTGACCATTTTCACACAACGTGGTACGATCATCCCCCGTTGCGCGGAGTGAGGTTTCTCGACCCCGCACAACATGATCTACTCGACCACCATTATGGTTACCGCCAAAAAAAAAACGAGGTAAAAAAAAAAAAACGGTAACCTGGTTGCCGAGTTCACGAAGTGAATTGGCTTGTTTTACAACGTCGTTGCCAAGCGACGAAAACCCAACCCCGATGACAAACACCGGGGGGGGCAGGGGGGGGGGGGGGGGTCAGGGCCTGCAAGGGAAAGGGGGGGGGGTTTTTCCCAGGGAGGAGCTGCCCCATGAACAAACTCCTGGGGAGGTTGAACGGGAGCTGTGTGGCGGAGTGATGGGGCGGGGAGAGGCCTAGCTGAGTCCCGCGCACCAAAGCTTGCGACACGAAACGGTTCGGTATCGCCATTTTGGGCTACGCACGGATTATGACCACAGACAGGCAGCTTACGTGGTATCGTACGCCCATGTAATGGACTGCATTTTCCAGTTTTATCGCGCCCACCGTTGCCGTGCGAATCGCGGCGTTGCCCTTACTTATCAATCAGCACGCCTAAACCTGTAAGCGCTCTCAGGCCATCGACGCATAAAGAATGTGACCCCAAACCTACACCTGCTGTCGACGTACTCGGTAAAGTATACACAAGAAATCTAAGTACCGGGGCACGGGTCGACCGACATCGTCAAGATGTCAAGGTGATAACAGCCTAAAGCGTACGGGTACCTGGAGAGCTTCCGTTGTTAGCATGGCTAGTTCCGGCAACCAGTGTCGCACGTAGTCGCCGTCGGCATCGTACGTCCTCGCCTGCTTTTCGACCTGATTGGTTCAGGTTTGTTGGAGGAGACCCATCCATGCGGACGGACGGGGAAATAAGTGTTTTTGAGGGGTTTCCCCCTCACGACTGTTGGGTATGAACGTCGACTAAGACGTAGCAATGCTGAGCCACGTTTCTTTGTGCCGAAATTGCGGTGTTCCTCCGGCCCGAATGTACTTGAGACACCCATCATGTTCAAAGTTCACATGCATGGCTGGGTTGAGCGGTACACCCGAAGACAACCGAGGTGTTAGACCAAAAGCGAGATTCTCCTGGACAGGCCATAAACAGGTCGTCCCGGCCGAGAATTTGCGAGAACGGTACGACATAGAGAGAAAAATAGCACCGCATAGAGTGCAGCGAGAGAGGCGGGAGGCAAGCCCACGAATTTGTTGGGTATGCACGGCAAGGTACGGCAGAAGACAAACGTAAAATGTATCACTATTCTCAGCTCACGCTAAAATAGCGATCCTCTCGAGGATCGAAGCCAACGCCGGCCACGTAGTTCCAGTTTCCGTAGTTGGACGCCGGGTCGTAGTCCAAGAGGTACTCTTCGAAGTGCTCCGCCCCTAGCCTCCAGTCCATCTCGAGATCCTTCGTGAAAAAACTCGCCACCACCTGTCGCCCCCTTCCGGTAGGGATTTCGTGGGCGGCACGGTTGTGGTACGGTACAAACGAACACTATGTACTAATATAATAGTGATGATAGCCGTTCTCGAGGGTCTACACAAGTCTAGACTTGGAAATGATGGGGTCAATCAGCCAATCTTATTCCGCGAGCAATCTCCTGACGTTGTAAGATGAGCGCTTCCACACCGGGCTTCATGCCCTCCGACCACGATCTCGCTTTGGTTTCTCTCCTTCAAAAGCACAACGGGGCGAAAGTGTTTTAGATGCCTGGTCGGCGCTCCTGATGTTACTGCCGCTTTCGTGTCTTTTCGCAAAGCCCATGGGAAACCGTTGCTCGGAGGCTCAGAGAGTTGTCTAGCAACGCCTACGGAAGCGGTCAAATCGCCTCGGCGAAAGCCGCAAAACAAGGGACACAAAAGATCCCCACCTGTTGGACATAAACCCGGAGGCCTTGAGCTCCCGCATGTTGGCGTCGACGAACGGGTACCCAGTCCTGCCCTCCTTCCAAGCCGCCAAGAGGCCAGCGTCGTCCCGCCAAGTCTGCCTGTCGGAGTCGCGTCGCGAGCCACCCAGGTGGAAGATGGCATTGCCGTACTTGACGGCGCTGTAGCGAAAGAAGTCCCTCACGAGGAGCTCGAAGATGAGCCAGTAGGTGGAGTCGTTCGCGATTCGGTCCGTCTCGTACTTCCTGATCTATGGAAGAGAGAGGCGCCGTGAAGACAAGCGGGGCGGATGCGCTCGAAAAATGAGGGGGGTCTGCTGCTGTCAACTGCTGAGCTGAGCGCTGAACGCAGGCATGCGTTTCTTCGTGGTTGACTGCTCTTCAATCTCCAGCTATTCCCGTGGGTACCTACATACATACGCCGCCAGTTGCAGAATTAGGAGCATCTCGTGCAGTCAACTGCCGCCACCCCTCCCTCCAAAAAAACCTAGCTCACACGAGTCGCCGGGTGTCTCAAGAAAGTAAACCCCGTGCAAGGGAAAAACAACAGCCCGAGCGCTACGTAATAGGGCAACACACCGTCCACTACCGACCCTGACCTCCTTGACGATCGTCCTGGGGGAGAGGCACCCAAGGGCCAGCCACGGCGAGAACTTGGACGAGAAGCCGCCCCCGAGCAGGCCGTTGCGGGTCACCTTGTACTCGCGCAGGTGATCCTCCTCCCAGATATACGTTTGGACGCGCCTGAGCCCCGCCGTCTCGCCCCCGATAAAGTGAAGCACGGACCTGGCGTCTCGCTCGGGCGCCGTGCCGAGGCCCAGCTCTTCCGTCGTGGGGATCGCTACGGTTAGGGTTGGGGTGACGGCGTTGTCGTGCAGGCCCGCGGGAAGGGGGCGGAAAGGGCTTGGCAGGGGCACCGGCGATCGTATCTTGCAATTTGGCTCCACGGCTTTCCGAAACTGCGTGCATTGGGACACGAAAGCATCGGTCAGAGGTGTGAGGGAGGAGGGGAGGATGAGGCAAGCCAGCCGGTGGGTGACTTCGATGGTCAGGTCTGTATGGGGCCGGAGGCAAATCGCCAGTTTTTTGTCGCATATTTTCACACCGAACGAATACACCAACAAGGAGCAATTCTGAACACATTGTAGATGATACCGTAGAGTATGCCCTACAGTAGGATTGCACACATATGAGGGGGCTTGATTGGGGAGCAACACATCAATCTGCTCGAATATTACGTGCACAACAGTTGAACACGTCACACCTCGTCCCATCTCGCAAAGACCCCAACAATGGCCTCATTGGATCCAACTCACCGGCGTAAATACCTCCGGCAAGCCGTTCGGAAAATCGTACGGCAGGTCGGAAGGATCGTGCAACGTGTTGCCCCACACCTCCGTCACGGACACACCAGTTGCATCGCCACCAACACCGCCCGCAGACCCTACCAGTGACAACGCCGACTTGACGGCCGCGTGCACGTCGTTCTCCTCGGAACAAAGGTCGGGGTGAGCGTAGACGGTCACCGCTGAAGCCCCGCTTCCCAGCCTTGCGGCGACGGCCGGGATGGCGTTCTCGGGGTGCCCACGCCGTATCAACAGGTCGGACCCTTTCGCTCTAAGGCGGGTTTGCAGGTCGGCGACGCTTTCGAGGAGGAAGCGGCAGCGCGCCGCGGACATCCTTCGCGTTCCACGCCTGTGTTTGCCGACAATGTGGCGCGGTGAAGCCGGTGGGTGGGGAAGGCATGTCCTAGGTCGGTTATACTAACGAAACGGCCAAAGATTGACGGCGAGGCATGTGAATTAGTTCTTCTGTAGTTGTATCATTACATCCGGAAGTATGTCAGATTACAAGATAAAATTAGACCATCTGACCAGTCAACCGTTGACTGGTCAACCGTTGACTGGTCAGATGGTCTAACTTTATCTAATACATGTGGCGATCATTTGCATACAGGCTGTACTTTCAGAGGTGATCACACCATCCTACCATGAACCACCATGAACGTAGTAAGTAGTGGCCCACCGGCCGTTTGCATGCCTGAGTCCACTCCGCCTCCTACTCTGTATCTCCACGCCCATCCAAGGATCGAGGAAAAGGCTTGCTACATTTATCAGCTGATACTACATAACCCATGGTATGCAGATGTACATCCGCACTTTATGTTGCCTACATGCGCCTATGCGTTGAGTCCGCTTCTTGTTGTAGGGTGTACAGAGCAAAAAATCAAGCTCAGAGAAAGGAAGAAGAGAGACATGTTTCCGTAACGGATGTGCGTGCTTGCTTCTACCTCTCTACCAAGAAACACAATGTGCACGAGTCACCGCCAACACACACTGCACCATTATTTTGATCAACTTGGCAAGTGGTAGAACTGAGATATTCCTCCCTGGAGTTCTGTGCTCGACTCGACTCGCTCTCGAGGCGCCACTGAGGCGCCCGCGGATCGCCGAGACGCCTCACCTGCTGTGCCCAAACCATCGATCGTCGATGCAGAAAACGTGAGCTACGTGCGAGCTGTTCCTGTGAGCCAAGGCAAGAGGCTCGTGATCTTCCAACCGCAGGTCTGTGCACTTGAACCACACAACCCCAATGGTATCACCTCGGGCGATACCACTAGCACCACCAGCGGTCAAGCTAGTTGCCACCATACTCGCCATGACAGCACCTTTGGCTCTCGACCCGTCGAACCAATTGGCCCCGCCGGCTGCGCCGTTTGTACCGGAGTTTTTTTTTGTAGCTTGGGAAGCGGTGCCACCAGCCAAAGCGAAATATGGTTGGTAGCACTTCTCCCCCTACTACTCTGTGTGCAAAGCGCAGGTAGACTCTGCGGGAACACACGCGTGGTTCTGCCGGTGTCTCTGTGTCTCTGCTCTTGCTGAGGCTACTACAATTAGCAAGTGCTGTGCAATTGCGCCGCATAATGCGGCGGAATATGCGGACAGTCCCGTCGGCGCAGTATAAGCGGCGCTTATACTGCGCCGACATAAGCGGCGTCACACGTCAACACGTCACACGTCACACCGTCACGCCCTCTCTCCTCTTTCCAAACAGCCACCCAGCCTCCCCTCCACTCTCGCTTTCCTTTTGGTCAATGCTACTGTAGTTTGTCGTGGAACAAGGCTACTCCGTGGCCATGACTACAATGAATGCAGGTCTCTCGGTACTTTGGCGATGATTACGTAGGATACAGCAGACTCCAAAAAAACAAGAACATCCCGTTCGACTACTCCTGTAGTTGTTGTGGTTATATCTCAAACAGGTACTTGTAGTCTTTCCTAATAATACAAATATATATCATAGAAACTTTGCTGTCTGCTGTCCAACAGTAGGAATTGGACAGAGGATCGAGTTCTCTGAAGAACGTGTGGTTCACTTGCCAAATGTTTCATGAAGAAAAGGACCTCACCGTGTTCCTTTGGAGTTCCTGCAGTATGACGCCCGCAAAGTCCGTCATCATGTCGCTACATATACAGCACACATCTGCACATCCGCCGTCAGATCGGTGTTCTACTGCAGTGTATGAGGCTGACAAAAGAATGTACCAGTCAATTTTGCTCATAGATTGCCGTGTGCCCACGGCTGCTTCCCCAATTGATTGTTTTTACCCATTTTTTTGCTGAATGAAGTTCTCGTAGTCTATTCGAACAACAACAACGCCGGCACTGCGTACAGGAGTAACAACAGCAGTAGTAGTAGTAATAGTAGTAGTAGTAGTAGTAGTAGTAGTAGTAGTAGTAGTTGCTGCAGTAGTAATAGTAGTAGAGTGAGTGTGGTATATATAATGAAAAAGAAGAAATCATTCATTCATCATTCATCCACCACGCACGCACGTCGAAAGGACAAGAAGTAAGTAAGGACATATAATATTGCGGGAAGCAAGCCCGAAGCCCGCGAATAAAACCTGGGAAAAGGAACGCACGCACGCAAGCGTGGTGCGAAAAAACAACAGATAAATATCTCCGAACCAACCGCAAAAAAAAGACAAAAAGAAAAATGGGCAAATGGAAAAAACGAGTTGCTTGCTGCATGAAAAGAACCCCCTAAAAATCAGAATCAATCGTAAAGAAAGGAAGACGATAACAACAACAGAACAGCTAATAAGGGAAACGTACATACTACAAAGGAATAGGACCACGCCGTAAAGAAGGGGAGGCAGCTATATAAGACGGCTGGTAAACAAACCGGGAAAAAAGCGCGCACGCACGGACGCACGCGTGGCGCGGAGTGTAAAAAAAAAAATCCGAACCGATAATTAATAAGAAAGGCCGTATGAACATTGTATGTGTATGGCGTGGCATAGGGTGGGGGGTGCTAAAAAACATTACTACACCAACCAGCAAAAAATATCCTACTACAAAATTGTAGTCGAAATGCAAAAAAAGCAACAGATGATGAGTCGTCATCAAGACGACCTAGCGCGCTTTGCCGGCGACCTGTGGAGCTTCTTGCTCTCCCGTTTCTGTATGATGGCGGGCTGGCACGACTGCAGGTTGTTCGTGCGGTGGAGCAGGAAGCACGACGGGTGGTTTTCTCGTCCTTACTACTTTCGGCGCTGAAGAAGTTGCGGGTTATTTCCTTGTCGTTCCTGCCTGCCACAAATTGTCCTGACTTTCTTCTTTGGGGCCATTGCAAGGGAAAGAGACACGGTCGACGCGGCACACCATAATATGTCGTGATATGGATGTGCTGGGCGGTGACATACAAACAAACACGATCGATCGTGCGAAATTTGCGTAACGTTTTCTTTGTTCGCGTGCCCCCTCACATGTTGGTTGGGGTTGTTTCGCTCCTTGCTGACACCAGCGTGTCGACACCCCAGTGTCAGTCAGTGTGTGTGAGCACACAGCAGTGTGGGAGCACACAGCACACACAGCTGTACATAGTGTGCAATGTTACACCCCAAAGCACAGCAAAGCACATAGCAACAGTGGACACAGTGGACACACGCAGCAGTAGTGTGGAATGTTGTGTCTGGGGCCGCTTGGGTGATGCTGCTGTTGTTTTGTCCGAAAAGAGGAAAAACGCGAGAAATGACGCTCTTCTTGTGCATGTTGGCGCAGAACAAAACGGTGAGTTTAGAACGCGTGACACACATGAAGGCCGTTGTTGGTGTTTCGCTCCTTGCTGACACCAGCGTGTCGACACCCCAGCACACAGCAGTCAGTGTGTGAGCACACAGCACACACAGCTGTACAATAGTAGTGTGCAATGTTGTTTGTTGTCTGGTGGCGGAGGCGCTGGGGTCGCTGCCATCATCGCGACAAGCTTTCATCCAGACCCACGCCTGCATACAGCAGTACTGCTGTGTTGCAGCGAGATTGCACGCTACATGGTGGGAGACAGCAGTCAGTGTAGGACGCACGACATCTTGTGGGAGCACATAACAGTGGGCACAGCGGTGGACACACGCAGCAGTAGTGGTGAATGTTGTGTCTGGGGCCGGTGCTGCTGTAGTTTTGTCCGAAAAGAGGGAAAAACGCGAGAAATGACGCTTTTGTGCATGTTGGCGCACCAAAACAGTGAGTTTAGAACGCTTGACATATATAAACGATTCCAATTCCCCGAGGCTCTATCAAGCACGTGAGAAGTGTGACATTTCTGACTTGATTCAACTATTGGACGTGATCACATGCTTTCAATTGTTAAATGTGTCGATTTCCAATACATGTTTCACTTGAATACAGTAGTATGGATCTCGATCAGTTTTTCGACTTGATTACAGAGTCGATTTCGATCAGTTTTTTTACTTGATTAATGTATGGATTTTTGTCAGTTTTTTTACTCGATCAAAGTATCGAAATTTCGGACAGGATTTCTTTATTGCTTTTTTCGGGATTGCGCTGGCTGACACCCCAATTTTGCAATTGGGGAACTACTGCTGTCGCTGTTTTTGTGTTGGATCTTGGGAATGCACCTTATGAGGGCGCGCATGTTAGACATATCATTTACGTGGGTCTTCAACAGCAGTTGCTATGCATCAAGCACCGAATACCCGAAACTATAAGCCTTATTAGTGGTACATGCACAAAAACACAAAACGTCCCCCCAAAGAACTATACTCTCACCACGACGCACTTGCGTCTTCCACTATAAAATAGCGAAAACCGTTTCAGATTCCATAAATCCACAAACCCCATCCAGCGGTCACGCGCAGCACTCGATACCACCGAAACCGACAGCACATTGCCTGGCGAACCCGAACATCCTTTTGGATGAGAAGACACGCAAAATGAGCAGAGCACTACATGTATCAGTAGCAATGGCCGCACGCGAAGCCTCTGGTGCTCACGGGCCAGCCCTGTCCTGTCCTGAGAACCTAGTACCGCACACTCAGGTCTGCAAGCGGGACGCCTTAAACTTCCTGCCGGAATTCCCCCCTTTCCCGCCGCCGCCCCTTTTCCCCCCTCCACCTCTGCCTCCCCCTCCGCGGCCACCCCGCCCACCGTCTCCCCCCCGACCACCGCCCCTTCCACCGCCTGCTTTGGAAAACTTGAGAGGGGCGATGGGGTCCGGATACACGCTAGTCGGGATGGCGTGCATGTGCCGCAGCATCGTTGTTATTCCGCCCGGAGTCTGTTGTTTTGTAGTTTTCCCAAGAGCGGCAGAAGCGCGGGAGTGCACAGAGACGAGGCAAGCACGACGCAAAGGTGGAAGGAAGAGATGAAGGAAGCAAGGTTGCGTTCAAGCAAGTCAAGAAAGAAACCACGATACATGCGTCCACCGACACTGGTCGTCCAAACTTTCTCCCCGCCCGGGAAAAAACGCAAACTTCTCGACGTTATTCTCGCACTTGAATTGCGTGGTCCGTTCCAACTTGGAGGGCAGGGCAGACACCGCACCATCTTCGGTATGCAAAGGATAAAATATTCCTGCTCATCCCAAGTTTTCCCTCCACCTATCAGCTCCACTCCAAGTCTCTGCCCTTTTCCTTTAGTGTGAACGCAATTTTTACCTGGAGGGCTGTGGTTGGGAGTGCGGCCAGTTCCGGTAGCCAGTGACGCATGTACGCGCCCTCTGCATCGTACGTCTTAGCCTGTTTTTCGATCTAATTCGTCCACGCACGTTTTCGGGAGATGCACAGAGGGAAGGTGCAGGGCGTGAGCTACGTAATCTGGCCAAGCTTTTACGCTCAAAGGAGTACTTGCCGCTCGAGCATTGACCCGAATCTTCGCGAGAAACGCAAACGTTCGGGAGAGGGAAAAACAACACAATACCAAAAATCAGAGAGAGTAACGAGGTGCCACAAAAGCACAAGACAAACACCTACGTTGAAATAGCGGCCCTCTCGAGGGTCGCTGCCTACGCCGGCCACGTAGTTCCAGTTTCCCCAGTTGGATGCCGGGTCGTGGTCCAAGAGGTACTCCTCGAAGTGCTCGGCCCCTAGCCTCCAGTCCATCTGCAAGTCTCTCGTGAAGAAGCTCGCCACCACCTGCCGCCCCCTAGAGAGGTCAACCGTGGCGCAGCAGAACGCGTGGGCAAGAGCTGCCACATGTTAAACTTATCATGGCGAAAGAGCACGTGGTTGGTGGCAAGGACAGACGAGAATGGGGAATGAACACAACACCGTTCGTGCGATGTGCGACGTGTCTTGCCGGACCATTGATACTTACCTGCAGAGTTCTCACGAGTTTCAAGTCGATTGAGTCGCACGCAACTCTAGACGAAAGGAACTCATATCGAATTGATTCCCCCGCGCCAAGTTCTCACAAACCCACCCCACCTGTTGGACATGAACCCGGAGGCCTTGAGCTCCCGCATGTTGGCGTCGATTAACGGATATCCGGTCTCCCCCTCCTTCCACGCCTCTAGGGAGCCGGCGTCGTCGAGCCATCTCTGCCTCCCGGTATCTCGCCGCGGGCCGCCCAGGTGGAAGATGGAATTGCCGTTCTTGACCGCGCTGTACCGGAAGAAGTCTCGCCACAGGAGCTCGAATATGAGCCAGTAGGTAGAGTCGTTCGCGATTCGGTCCGTCTCGTACTTCCTGATCTGTTCGACGGGAAGAACAACGAAAAAAACACCTGGGGTTCCGAGTGTTGTTTTTGTTAAGCATTCTTATTGTGTGAACAGACCCGCAGAGAGGCTGACGCTCGTGTGTACGCTGCTACGGGTCTGCCTGTCGAGGTATACGGCATGCGGCACGTTCGTTTCTGCCGCCGAAACAGTAGCAGTTCGGGCTGCCCACGCAAAAAAGGTGCCCTATGGGGGAAGTAAAGAGGGCTGGTGGGTTATCGGAGGCTTTCGCACACAGTGTTGTATGACGACAAAAAATGCACCACTCCCGCAGCGTTCTCCTTAAAACACCCCAAGGCACTCCCGTCACCCGTAGCTTTCAACTGCTCTCGACAGCCCTGCCTTCTGAGTTGTTACACGAGATCATTCCTGTTGTTCCGCTTCACCGTCAGTCCCTTCTTCTGTGGTTGCATTCAGTGCTTTCTCTCAGACTCGTAAAACACCCAGCGAGCCCGGGATGCGACCACAACGACGGGCACAACAGCAGGAGAAGCACCAAGCATCTCAAGCCCCCACTTCCCGTGTGAGCATCGTGGATCACTCCCGACAAAAGACATGAACTCAAAACGAAACAGCCCTGCACCAGGGTCCCCTGCGCGCTGGGCGAAAGTGCGCTCAAACAAAAAAGTTCAGCGACGCGTGACCCTGACCTCCTTGACGATCGTCCTGGGGGAGAGGCACCCAAGCGCCAGCCACGGCGAGAACTTGGACGAGAAGCCGCTCCCAAGCAGGCCGTTGCGGGTCACCTTGTACTCGCGCAGGCGGTCCTCATCCCAGATGTAACTTTGGACGCGCCTGAGCCCCGCCGTCTCGCCCCCGTTGAAGGGAAACACCGACCTGGCGTCTCGCTCGGGCGCCGTGCCGAGGCCCAGCTCTTCCGTCGTGGGGATCGCGCCGGGCGCTGACGCTTCGCCGTCGTCTTGGGTGGTGCCGGTGGGCACGGGGCGGAAAGGGCTTGGCAGGGGCACCGGTGGTCGCATCTTGCACGAGTACTTCGACTCCACCGACTTGCGGAACTGCGCGGCGTGCGCGGCGCAGATGGCATGATAGCGGAACGCAGCAAGAAAGGACGACGTCCCGACTTAGAAAACTTAGGTGAGAACGAGCGTGTTGGTGAATGATTCGCGTTGGTCGGGTGCGGCGAAGCTACATGATGAACGGGGGTCGAAAAGGGAGGTATGGCAGGGATTCTATGCTAAGCAACATGCCGAAAACGTGATTGCGGCGTGGCGGTCTTCCAACGCCGCGACTGATGTTGTTCTTTGTCGTTTGATATGCTGACGTCACTGATGCATACACGAAGACACTGGTGTGAGGGGATGCACTTCTGCCCAAAGGAAAAATCTTCAACGACGTCAAAGTTGGTGTTCACAGTCCCATGACTCGGCCGGGCGTTTCGAGCACAAGCAAGCGCGAAAGGCCGACAGCGACAGACTACAGCGTGAGATGCAAGTTTTCCGACAATGAAGCGAAAGAAGTATACACAACACGCGGTTGAAAAATGGGATGGAGAAGTAGTAGCTGGTGTAGATGCGGCACGAATATGCCGCCTCCTCCCCGAGTACTACTGGTTGGGGCTGCCCGTGACCTACGATATCTCTACTGGATCCAATGACCAGGCAGTATAGTCAGCAACAAAAGCTCTCCGTACACAAACGTCATACGGAATTGCCTGGTGCACGCCTCCGCCGCCGCACCTGCGTGAAAATTTCCGGGACGCCGCTCGGAAAGTCGAACGGCAGGTCGGCCACGTCGTGCAAGGTGTTGCCCCACGCCTCCTTCACCGCAACAGCGGCGCCACCGCCTCTACCGGCAGACGACGCTGCCGCCAGCGCCGACTTGACCGCCGCGTGCACGTCCGCCTCCTCGGAACAGACGTCGGTGTGCGCGAAGAGAGTAACCCCTGCCACCGAACCGCCCCCCAGCCTCGCGGCCAGCGCGGGGATGACATCTTCAGGGTGTCCCCGTCGCACCAGCAGATCGGACCCTCTCTCCCTGAGGCGGGCCCGCAGGTCGGCGACGCTCTCGAGGAGGAAGCGGCAGCGGGCTGCGGACATCTTGCTTGTCCCACGCCTACGGCAAATGTTTTGTCAGAGAAGTAGACAGGGGCCGCTCGTGTGTGGGGATATGTCACAATATTGTACTTGTTTACCGCTCGACGTTACGCAGTTGGGTATGTCCCCAGCGCGTCTACATGTATGACTGCATTGTTGGTCTGCTGTACCCATCACTGCTACACACGGCCAAATCCTTGGCTGACTGCATGCAGTGTGTGTGGTTTCATCCCAATTATTCTGGGCGCCAATCTACACTCCTTTTGGTATATTTTTGACGTGCGCCAGCCCGGGTAGTACAGCAGGGTAAAGCACTGCGGTTATATTCCATCTCTCTCAACGTTTTCCCTCAGCGTGCTAACCTTCAATTTTGACGCGAAAACGTCGTTTCGGCAGTTAATTCCTTCGTTTGATGTTTTCTCAAGATTCT
Source organism: Ectocarpus siliculosus (assembly GCA_000310025.1). NCBI lineage: Eukaryota > Phaeophyceae > Ectocarpales > Ectocarpaceae > Ectocarpus > Ectocarpus siliculosus. The sequence continues at coordinate 4,827,959 of FN649727.1, read as the reverse complement.
GCGTTTTCCACGTCTAAACGCGTCTTGTTCGCTCCAGAGAGACCCGACCCCTTAACATAGACAGCAGTCAGTGGCTTACAAGGGTACCAATGGAACCACCAGGGCTGCATAGACATAAAATGCGCGTCAAATTTACAAATTTCAAATTTTCAACCTTACGCGTGTGAACGGCATGATTCACGAACGAACCAAGGGTCTGTGCGAAAAAAAAATCAAGACACATAGGCCTACTAATCGAAAATCGGGGTCATTTGGGGGTGGGTGGGTCATTTGTGGGGGGGGGCGGGGACATACACCCATGTATCCCCGGGTTTTCGGCCGAGGCGTCGGCGCTTCGGGTGTTAGAAAGGCTTACTCATTAGACTTCTCAGTCAGCCGCTGACTGAGTAGTAGACTACTCAGTCAACAGGCTTACCCTTTTAACATCGGGGTCATTTTTTTTTTTTTTGGGGGGGGGGACATGTACCCATGTATCCCCGGGTTTTCCGCCGAGGCATCGGCGCTTCAGGGGGGGGGGGGGGTGTACTCATAGTCGTGCATGCCGTAGTCGTTTGACCATTGACCTCGCATCCCTACAAAGCCGGGACGGAGCACGCCGGGTTCTCACCGGACCAGGCTCTCACATCACCAAGCGCGAAGCGCCGTGAGGTATTTGGCGAGTCGCATGAAGGGTGAGCTGCATCCTGCTAAGGGTGTTCGGCATCTTGTGCTTACTTCCTTGCGTACGGATGACAGCTACGTATGACTTAATTTATTTTCTGGTGCTTTTACTTCCAGAGACAGTTGTAAGCACTGTGTAACTGCCTCGAGGAAGCTTGACCATTTTAACACAACGTGGTGCGATCATCCCCCGTTGCGCGGAGTGAGGGTTTTCCACCCTGCACAACATGATCTACTCGACCACCATTATGGTTACCGCCAAAAAAAAAAAAACGAGGTAAAAAAAAAAACGGTAACCTGGTTGCCGAGTTCACGAAGTGAATTGGCTTGTTTTACAACGTCGTTGCCAAGCGACGAAAACCCAACCCCGATGGCAAACACCGAGTGGGGGGCTTGTTTTACAACGTCGTTGCCAAGCGACGAAAACCCAAACCCCGATGGCAAACACCGGGGAGGGGGGGGGGGGATATACCCTTGTATCCCCGGGTTTTCTGCCGAGGCGTCGGTGCTTCGGCGTCCCGTTCTCGCATGGTGTGCATCACCGCTGGCGCTGCTGACTCTCTCTGTGGAGCTGTGGAGACCCCCGAGAGATGGCAGACACCCCGCACATTACAGGGTCATCATCGCAATCTTCGCATGCATACATACCCCAGGGGCAGCCGCTAAAGCCCACCAGTTGCCCGTCCGTGTGGCCGATTGGTCAAGTCAAACGTAACCCTACAAGAAGACCAAGGCTACGAGTAGATTTGCGAGACCATGTTCCCTGTTGTGCAGTTCTATAGATAGAGGAGGCGGCAAGGGCAAGTTTGCAAGGCAGGTGGTTCAATGTGAAAGCTGGTCAATGACCTGTTCCAATTGAATGGACTGATCTCGAGCTTTTTGATCCATACTACTATTTATTACTACTTTGTTGCTGTGCTGTACTGTAACTACTGTACTTTCTTCGTACTAAATACTTGTTGTACGCGAACTAGCGAACTACCGTATATGACACAAGATAACACACCCCCTTGACCGATTTTCAAAGCTCGATTTCTCAACAGCAGGAAGAGTCACAGCGCCGAAAACGGCGGCGTTGGAACCGTCTCGTCGAGAGCTGTTCGAAAACGTATTGTTTCATTTATGCACCTTCTTCGTCGTGGAGTAATCGAGCTTTGAAAATCGGTCCAGGGGGTGTGTTATCTTGTGTCATATACGGTAGGCTGCTTGTCCGATTGTTCCTGTAGTACACGACTGGGTGATGAGTCTGGGCCGGCATCGATGCCGAGGAGGTAGATGATGCAGAACGGGTAACGAGAGTGAGGCGCGTTTACCATTATCCATCTACTGCAACCTCATGGTAATTTTTCGGCGATTCATGGTAACTTTTCGAATTTCTTCCTCCTCCGAAGGGGGGGTGGCCTATGTGTCCAGATTTTTTTTTCGCACAGACCTGTGTTACAGTGGGCGCATCAACCTCGTTGCGCTCTTAGTGGAGACGCACGTGAAATGTGTAAAGCAGGCTAGAGAGACGCAAAAACATACATTTCGTGACCCTTGATCGTAGTCTATATCGGTGATCGTTGTCTGCGAGAAAGATCGTGTATGCTCACCTGGTCTGCCCAAACCATCGATCGTCGATGCAGAAAACGTGCGCTACTTGCGCGCTTTCTCGATGAGCCAGGGCTAGAGGCTCGTGATCTTCCAGACGTAGGTCAGAGTATTTGAACCAAACGATTCCAGCGGCACCTTTTAGAGCAGCAGCACTACCACCAGCAGCGGTACCACCTGCCGACATCATGCTCGCCATCATCGCACCATGCAGCGTTCTCCACGAACTATAGCTCTGGTTGTGGTGATATCGAGGATATCCCACGATTGTGATTCCGGCAAAGAAAGATTGTGAGGCCGGCAGCAAACAAAAGAGAGTCGCCACGGCCGTGGGTCTCCGAAAATGTAGAAGCATTCAATGGCTCTGTCGGGTGGTGTGCGTCGTCTCTCGTATTGGAGAAAGCAGCAGCGCAACGAGAGAGGGTAGAAATGCCATGAGATGACGAGATGCTGAGATGCTGAGTCATGCGCCGCATCTGACAGTCCCGTGCCTCAAGTTTTCCTCTCGAGATCTCTGCGTCTCTGCCTCACACACACCAAACCCAGCCGCGTCAATCTCCGTCTTGCAGTCGCTGGAGCCTTATGGGGAAAGCTTGTGTCTTTATTATGGCCGTTGTGGGCAGCTGTGCCATGGGTGTCACGTCCTGCTTCGTGATTTTCACACCTGGACAATCATGTCCCTCTGTCGCCGCGAGTTCCCCCGCTGTCGCTGTTCGCGCCACAACCTGCAAGCGACATCATCATCACCTTCAGGCGAAAAAGAAAAAGTCCGACCGTGGCAGACCCTCGCTAGACGATGTAGAACGGCTGTCGAGAGGCCAGGCTGCAAAAAAACGGGGAACGGGGAGCCGAGGTGTCTGCCACCGTCTGAATGAGTCAGAACGAAAGGTAGGTAGGTATATTTGTCTGTCGATAACGACGCTGACAATGTATGCATCGCTCTCGTTTGCTCATGTTTAGTAGAAATGTGTCGAAGCACGTGCATGTTGAAGATCTTAATGTTATTCGAACTTGCTAAGTCGGGTCTATGTGTGGCTGAAGGATTGCCGCTAAAAGAATCAAGAATGATCCAAACTACTGATGCTGCTGCACATATATATGTGTACTGCGGTGTGTACTACTGTACGTCGTCAATCTACCCCCTTTTTAGGCGTACGATCTGGCCAAGAAACAAGGCTACGTCGTTCTAAGGGGCACGGGCTATCGGAGGGAGCGCAAGGGTAGCCCTCTTCAAAACATCTTCAGGCAGTTTTGCGACGCGAAAGCCATGCCTTGCACCAGCGTTTTAACGGTGAGCAGAATCAATCGCAGACGCTAGGGAGGCCCTCACCCATACCTCCAGAAATAACGGATTGGTTGGTGCTCTCGAAAACATCCGTGGTAGCGGCACAACCAACCGGTTCGGTCTTGTTCCTGTACTGAGGCCCTGCCCGTTGGAAGCAACGTCAGCACACTCCCGTACACATTTTGGGCGAGCTTTGAGGCAAACGCTGATGCCTAGACGCTGGCCTCCATGCCCGTTTGAGACGTGCCGAGTGAGCGGGCTGCTACAGAAAGACAACCAACCCGACCGTGGTCCGTTCGTGGACGGAACAACCACATAATACACCCCTCATCCAGATGCGACACAGGAATAAATACACGAGTGCCCTCCGTTCCTCGCTACCGCGACCTCAAAACCAAAAATGTAACGCCTATATTTTGTAAACAGGGCCAGGGGCCTGATGCCGTGGACGAGGTGGAGATCGATTTCTCTCCCCTTAGAACTTCTCGGGAAGTGATGGACTCTCTGTCCGAGCAAGCGGATGCAGTTGCCGCCGAACTCGAGGCGCCACGGGTAGAGTTGGAGTTGGAGTTGGCCGGAGGAGCGGAAGACGCCGGCGAGACGGTGAGATATTGTTGGTTGTTGTTGTCGTCGTTGTCGTTGTCGTCGTTGTCGTTGTCGTCGTTGTCGTTGTCGTCGTCGTTGCTGTCGTTGGTTGTTGTTGTTGTGGTCGATGTTGTCTTTGCATTTGCAATGGTAGCGGTGGCTCAGGGTCCACAAACGTGAGTGTATGGCCATCTTGTGGGCGAAAACCTAGTTGAACACATTTTGTAGGTTTTGGAGCAAGTGCAAGAGTACAGTCGTGGGCGTAAGGGCATCCGCATACATCGCAATGCGTAGAGAAGTTCAAATTGCTGCCGGAATCAGCACTCATGTCTAGGGGGCGTGGTTCGTGTCCAAGCGTATTATCGTACAATGCGGGAAGGTTGAATTGTTTCTCATGCCACGACGACACTCCCACAGACTGCCACCGCCGCCGCCGCTTTTGGGGGGGAAGCGGTGCAACGCGATCAAGATGATGCCGGAACGGAAAAGGCTATAGAAGACGAGGAACTAGTAGAAAGGTTGGAAGAAGAGGAAGAGTGGACAGGAGATCCGAACAACCGGCCGATATGGAAGTTCCCCGTGGTCTCCCGGGTAAGAAAGCCGGGGCCTCCGCCCTTTCTCGCCCCGAGACGCTCGCGTCCGCACGCACGTCCGCACGTGGCACTATCGGCGGAGGCTGAAAACAGCTATTCATGTATCCCTCTATTCGTTCTCGAGTCTCGCAGTCGATGGTTTTGGTAGCATGTTGTGTGGTAAGGCGAGGAGCAGAAGGCCTGCGCGCTGTGAACGAACAAGGAGCGCCTATCGCACCGCCTCTTCTTCTCCCGGGGACTTTAAAAGAAGTGTTGATGCACGTGGAGTTGACGCGTACGTATTGTGATGGAGAGGAGAACATCGTCCCCAAAGTGTCGTGCTGCCGTTATCGCCCAGGCGAGTACAGCCCTTTGTCGGCGAATAAACAACCAGGATGTGGACTCAATCAACATTCCGTTCACACCAAGCTATCTCTTCTCTCCTATAACAACGTAAAACTTGATGTGCTCAATCGCACCCATTCGTGTCTGCTGCAGGTGTATCGGTGCGACTCCCGAAAGCAGGCGAAGGACGTGGCGGTGGCACTGTCGTCCGTGCGGTAGAATGAGACTCTTACCTCCGGCCTATTCAGTTTTTTAGCGATGGTGCGTGTCTTCTTCCGTCTTAGTTGCAGTGGAGATGCATCATCTGTTGGTGATTGTTGTTACGGGGTAGGGCTGGTGAGCGGGGGGGCGGGGGGGGGGGTACCCCAACACTTTTGGCGTGGGGCGTGGAGCGGGTTGGGGAAAATATAGGGTTGCCTTGGATGGACATGCGGTCGAATTAAAGGCTTTGCCAGCAGTACTTCCTCTAGTCGCAGGGAGGGCCTGATGCCAGCTGATGCTGCAGGTACACGCCCATATCTACGAAGGCTTTAAGGAAGAAGAAACAGGAGAATCGTGACTGTTGGGGTTTGTCACACCCATCGAATGACCCTTAGAAAGGCGAGGGTGTCTAGTCCCTCAAGGAAGGATGTCATCCCCGTCGGGGTAAGTAGGCCTCATGCAATCCGACTTAATTCGACGATCAAGATTACTTTCAGGTGTGCTGCTTGCCCTATGGAGGGCGTAGGCTCTGTCAAATGCTGTGTTAGGATGCTCGTGGCTCTCTGCTCCGCGTGAAACCACCGGTGCACTATGTATGACGAGTGTTTTTTACGGCTATGTTTCGCTTTGAATGGTGGTATCTCTAGAATTCTAGGGCAATTCGACTTTTCGCCACTCCTTCCATCTGTCCTCCCTTTGGATAACCCGTTCCGAAATCTCTCCTCCGGTTGCAAGTACTATGGCAGCTCCTATGCGCAAAGGATACAGTGACACCCGTTTGGGACCCATCCCAGCTCTCTCGGCAATCTGGCGAATGGCCCTTGTCGCCTGTCGATAATTCCACACCCTTAACCGAATCCCCGACTCTAAACAAAGCGAGAGGCGCGTGTTCCGGCAATGACATGTCGACCGACATTAATTCCACCATCACCGCGACGGCACCGCCGGCCGACATTCATGAGCTAATCTTTGCTCATCGTGATGCCAGCGAACCTTGCCGCCGTGCCACACCGTTTCGTGCACAAGGTGCATAGCGAACACAATTCATCCCTTCCCGTAGCCCGCATCTGTGACAAGGTATGTCTGTCTCTGATTCGTCGGATATGCCCTTCTCCTCAATAGAATACGTCTGAATGCATGCAAAGAACGGACCGCCAAGCAAGGTGAACTATCGTTATTTTCCCCGCGGAAGTGGATCGCCCCCGCGAAAGCGACGAGGGGGCTCGAAATCCTTCATCGCGCGTGCTTGTTTAATTTAGTAGAAATACACTTCAACGCCAAGATTTTACACGAGGTGCCCCGTTGCCCCGCGCGCTACTGCCCCCCCGTCTATTTTTCAACATCGACTCAAAACACACCAATTCTAAGCGCCGAGACCGCAGCCGCGTGGCAACGTACTACCGGCCGGACACTGGAAGCACCGCTTCCATGGGCTACTATCGGGCGCGCTTGCAAAAAGAGCTTCGGAACTAGCCAACGGTCACTTCGATTTTCTGCGTCTCCCCTTTTTCTTCCCGCTGCTGCCGCCGCCGTTCCCCGACAACGCAGAGGAATCCCTCCTACCCCCCTCTGCTGCTGCTCCTCGATCGTCATCTACGTTTCCTAGTCTGCCCCCCTCTACCGAGGCTCCTTTGCAGCCGTTTCCGCCGCCCCCCGCCCCCGTTGCTGCCGTATCAAAGCTGTTCGCAGCAGCGGCAGCGGCAGCGGCAGCGGCATCAGAAGCGTCGTCGGTGCTGCTCCCTCCACCACCGTCGCACCCCGCGCTATCGCCGTCTCCGGTGCTGCTACACCTAGACCCACCGCCCCCTGCCTCCGCACCCGCGGCCGACCCTGCTGCTGCTGCTGCTGCTGCTGCTGCTGCTGCTGCTGCTGCTGCTATTGTTGCTCCCCCCGTTCCCGCTGCCGCTGCCGCCGCCGCCGCCACGCCAGCATCCAGCTTGAGCATGAGGGCCGCGACCTTCTCCTCCAGCTGGGGCACCCACTCCTCGCGGGCCTTGCGGGCGGAGTCTAGGTCCCGCCGCGCCTGCTCCAGGTTTGCCAGTACCTGCGGCTTGTTCGCTTCGAGGGATTGGTTCAGCTCCTGTGCCGACAAAAAAAACAAAAAAAAACAGAACGGGGTGACAAGAGTCGTAGTGTGAAGTCGCATGCAAAAACTGTTGTACAAGGGCTTACATTCATGAACGCGACGCTAACAAAAGCAGGCGGGGGTCGGGGTTGATGGACCAGGGTGGGGTGCCATCAAAATCTCCTTACCCTTCTAATAGCCAATCAACCTTGGGACCGACAGACTTACCGCATACCGGGACACGTAGAGCGACGCGCAGCTGATGTGCGACAAAGCGACAAACAAAAAACGCCATCCGGGTAACAACAACACTTGCGGTGTGTTTTGTGTGTGCATACCCATAGAAACGCCGTCTCCTCTCGGATCTTTCGCAACCTGGCCGAGGCGCTCGCGCACTTGCTCTCCAGCTCCCGCCGCTGCTGCCGGAGGGCGGACACGAGGTCGGCCCCGGACACCATCCTCTCTCTCCTCTCCCTCCGGCTCTTCTCCTGCTGCTCCAGCAGCCCGTTCAGCTATAGTTCGCGTTTGGGCAGGAGCGAATGGGTGCACGAAGCGGAGGGGTCACGCGAGCGGGGGAGGGAGTCAGGAGGTCGCCGAGGTACAAGAAAGAGCGAACAAGTTGGGGTGCCAAGCGGCCGGCGAGCGAAGCGGGGGAAAGCAAAACGGACGAGGGACGCCAAGAACGCGCCTTGCATTTTGGTGGCTACACCTGTGGAAAGGTAGTGCTGAGCGAGGGGCCAACCCCACGCGGCCCACCAACGGGCATCCCCCTGAACAGCAAAAATCAAGCGCAAGAAACAGCCAATAGCACGACCTTAACCAGAACCAAATTGAATAAAACAAGGGTGGAGCGCGGTGGGAGTGGGCGCGGTTTTCGCTGCACAGGCTTTGCTTTCTGCGGACGGTCGGCTTCACACACCTGCTTCTGGTAGAAGTGCCGCTGCTCGTCCAGCTGGCTCGTCAGCAGCGTATTGTACTGGTAGGCCAGCCCTTCAAGCTTGCCATGGACCAGGCGCTCCTCCTGTGTCCTCGCACGCGGGGGGGGGTAGGAGGGTCGACAAGGGAATTCAGCGACCACTCCTAAGCGTTGTTTTGCTATTCTTGTTTTCGCTAGTCCACCGGTAAATGCACCCAAAGGGCCAAGCGAAGGTGAGGGCCCGGCCCGGGGAGTCAAGAGCGGAGAAAACGAAGAGTGCGTACTACACTGCTTCGTGGACACACAATACGCACAACATCAAATTTGCTGCTGCTGCTGCTCTACGAGCAGGAAACGTCCCTCCCTCGCTTGCGGGGCAAGGGTTCAGCGAACCACGCAGAAACTACTTGCCGGTTTGCTTCCGGCCCCCGAAAACTGAACTCCTCAAGCTGACACAAGTAATGCCACATCGGCATACCGCACACTACACCATCACCACATGGTAAACATCGTACTTGGACATCCGACAGACGAGCGGGCATCTGTGGTCGCTCCTCCGACGTCTGCTCTGGGTCCGAAATCTCCACGAGCTTCCCGTCCGCCTTGTTGTGGATCAGGCGGTGGACAAATCCGTCTCCCGCGAAGTCCCACACTTGTTGGGTCTCTGATGCCGCGCGCGCGCGGGGGGGTCGTTTTACAGTCGTGGAACGGCTTGACGACGAAGAGATAGATGTTCGCACCAATTAAATACAAGGGAATTTCTCGATATGAACACAAACACACAAGACGGGAGGATGCTACACAGAGTTGCACTTCAAGAACAAGCAACGCAACAATAAAAGAGACAAAACGGTCGCGAGCAGATACTGAAGGAGGAGGCGCGGCACAAATCAAGACTTCACCTATTTCGATGGCGTACGCGTGCAGCGTGCTGTTGTAGTGCCCGCGAATGTGATCTTCATGTCGAGATCCACACAGAACGCTTCCGCAAATCAAGCAAACCCAAAGGTTGTCTGCTGCTTGGCACTCCTACGCGCTCGAGGGGATAGAGGGCAAGCAGGGGGAAAACGCCGCCAAAATTAGGAAGCAGGATACACCCGCAGCAGGCATGGTTAAACGGCTAGGCCGGTCGGGGGGGAGTAAAATGCATCTTTTACCGACCGACCAACCAGCAACCCCGCACGCCAGCCAGCTCACCGCACCAGAGACACCACGCCAGTCCTTATCATCACCATACATACCCCCCCACTCCGCCCTACCCTTACCTGACACGTGGACGCCTCGCTAGCGTTGTTGTGGTGAAAGCGGCAAACCGGGCACGGGCTGTCCTGCCACTTCATGAGGCACTCGACGTGGAAGCTGTGGTTGCACACCGTCGTGAGCACCCTCGACTCCATGCGCTCCATGCAGATCACGCACGTCGACGCGTCGTACTCCCACCCGGCCGCCTGCGCAACCGCGGCAGCAGCAGCAGCCTTCTCCGGAGATGACCCTCCCCCCACTCCGGCCGCGGCCGCCGCTGCCGCCGCCGCCACCGCCGCCCCAGACCCGCCACCGCCGATAGGCGAGAAGTGCCGGGCCGTGCGAAGCTGCGGTGGCGTTCCTGCTGAGGACGAGATGCCGCCGCTACCGCTTGTGGTGGCGGCGGTATTTGCTGCCGTTGCAGTAGCCCCGACCGCGGACCCTGCGGGGGGCGTGTGCGGGGGGGAAGAGTCGGCCGGGAGGTCGAAAGTTGCCTTGGCGACGAAGACAACTCTGCAGGTCGTCTCCTCGAAGCTGTTGAAGCGCTTGCCGTTGCACTGGAGGAAGAAGTCGTCGGCGCTGGACTGTGTGGCGGAGGCAAAAAGGGGGCGTGATCGTTCTCGTGTACGCGACGTTGCACAAATAGTACAACAGCAAGACTAGTGTAAATCCTGGGTGTACATTATTTTTTTCAAGCAGGTCTTTGCACTGCTAAAAATACAGCGGGCGCGTGATATCATATATACCTGTACGAATATCCACAAGTTGAATGTACGTCATTGTTTTGGCCATACGCCAAAAACAACACGTTAGCCCAGAGCAAGCTGTACAATACCTGGTGCTCGTGAGGCGGGGTGCTCATGAGATGGGCAGTCCAATTTCCGTACGGGCCAAGGCTCAGTTCCCCAGATATGAAAATAATTGTGCTGGCGACGATGCACGCTGCAGCACTGCAAAACTGCCCACAGGCCGGCAACAACAACAATGCTTGCTGCTCCCGCGAAGTAAAACCAGGGTCCATATACACATACGCACGAACCTGACTCTCCATCTGCAGGAGGACCATGTACTCCGCTGGCGTCTTGGCGGGATCACTCGGTCCCACCGGGTTGCAAGGGCGGAGGATGCGGAGGGAATGCACCTGCTCCTTGAACGGCGCGGCGAAGTGTAGCATATCTGTAGGCACCATGTGCGCTGGCACCGACAGGAGGCACAGCAGCTTGCCCCGACGCTGAGGGAGGTGGTCAAGGAGGACGTCGGCATTGAAACTAGGGGAGTAGGTGGTGTTGGCGACGGTGCTGCTGTTGGAGCCCTCCCGGCTGCTGCTGCTGCTGCTGCTGCTTCTGCGAGCGTGGCCCTTCTCTTCCTTGCGCGACGAGGAACCGTCGCCGCTCTCGTTCCTGCTGCTTTCGAGGTAGGTCAACCTTCCCGACAGCACTCCGAGCTGTGGATTTCCGGTCATGAACTCCAGGCTTACCGCACCGTCCATCGTACTCTCACCAGTCCTGCCTTGTCGGCAAGGTTCACACGGGGTCTGTGGTTGATTACGTGAAGAGTGAAGAGCTCGAGAGATGCGGTGAGATTAGCGAAACAGGTTCGCATTGCGGTTCGGGAAAGTTTCTCAGTCCCGCCGTTCGTTATGTGCCTCACCTGCGAAGCTTCTGCTGCACCTCTCTGTCTGTCTGTCTGTCTGTCTGTCTCTCTCTCTCTCTTTCTCTCTCGGCCCTCTCTCCTCAGTAGTCAGAGACGGCCATCCAGCCGCAAATATGAAGCCCCTTCCCCCCGTATCCAGCGCAATGCGGCACGGTGGGAACGGCTACCAAGGTCCGGGTGCATGGATACGACCTAGAAAGAAGCACTTCGCACTTAGTGAAGGACCTCTCGATCTTGGCCGAATTATCAGCAACCTCGACAAACACCACCGAAAGCAGAGCTTGCACCAGCGACAATACAGGTCCAAGAATCGCTCCAAGCTGGGGAAAACTGCGGCTCTGCAAGCAAGGTTGGAGTCACTCTCGCTTGCGTTGGCTCCGTCACATGAAGTTCCCTCGGCGGCCGCAGAAACCTCGGCGGGGTGTCCCGATCGTCAAGTTGAGCTGTCGAGACGGCTGCCTGATCTGCCCGACGCACACCACCAACAGCATCAGCAGACGCATAATAAAGCTGTCGAAGCCGACGGGTCCCTAGAAAACGGGTACGAAACCAGTATTGGTGCTCTAGGCTGTGGCGACAACGAGCAACAGAAACCGCCAGATATCGAACACGGTCGCACGAGGTTCGATCACGAGCACAATGGCAGCAACAGCGTACAAGGTCCTTCGATGCCGTCAGCTACACACGATCAGGACGTGACGGCTTCGGGAGACTCTCACGCCTACGCTTTTCATAATCTACGAATTCCAAATCCGGCAACAAAAATGTCAGTCGACGATAGATGCACCTCCGAGTTGCTCGGTGCTCGAACAACCCTTCGAGCTCTGCTGAAAGAGCAGAAGAAGCTAGGGGATGAGATGCAACGACGGCGTTCCTCTCTTGTGCACTACATCAACAGGAAGAAAGAAGACAGCCGAAGGCAACGACGTGGGAAGTCGACTCGATATACTGGACGTAGAAGGTCACGCCACAACGGCCGGCTACGGAGTCTTGACGTATCAGAAGGGGCGGGAGGAGGAGGAGGGGGGGGGGCGGTGAAACGAGGTTCCCATCTCCATCCGCTTCTTTTCATGGCTGAAGCGGACGTTCAGAAGGTCGAGCTAGATCAAATGCGACTGGAGGATGCCGAAGCCACAACTCTTTCGAAGTGAGGCAGACTCCGTTGGGCACACGTTCTTCTTTTCGTATGATTCTATGAACCAACAGGCTCTGTGCAGCACCTTTTCGTTCAAGCGCTCGATTCCAACTCACACGACTGGCGCTGTCTTACTGCAACAAGATCACCTTACACTCAATCAACGCCGCTTTTTATTGGATGACATTCACAGTGGTTCTCAAGTGCAATGCTACTGAGCTCCCTTTCTTTGACGACTCTGATTCCCGTTGCTTCGTTCGGCCGGCAAAGGTTGGAAGAGGCTCAGCGGCGAAAACAAGACTACAGCACGTACTACGGCTTAGCTGTTCGCTACGGCCCCCTACCCGGGGAAAAGTTTGACCTCGCCACCTACCCCGGCAGCCACTATCACGGCAAGATCCTCGACGCCACCAGGGTCATCCAAATCTGGTGGTGGAGTGTTTGGCCGCCGCTGCTACGCCATCGCAAGGCAGCGGCTCTGGCGATACAATCGCAATTTCGGGGCTTCCTTCAGAGACAGAAGTGGCGTGCCATCATCCGCTTGAGGACGCTTTGGGGAAACACGCGAATCGTGACCCACAGCTTCGTGGTCTGGCGAATCACTATTACGACGGCCCTACGCGTAAAAACGTTCACCGGCCGGTTGTCAAACCGTCGGAAGGGGAGAGTTTTCGGGGCCCTCTTGAGTAACGCCCAGGAGAGACGAGCGGCGCGGGAGGAACTTCTGCGACAGCGTATACGGCGGGTTTCGGAAGGGGTTCGGCTTCGAGTTTTCGAGAGCTGGGTGAGATACACGAAGACGTCGCTGGCGGTCGAGCGCTTACGATTCCGCTCGGTAGCGTGGAGATGGTTCCGAGAATGGCGAGATGTCGCGTTGGAGGACCGCATGCGATCACGAATGGACTGGGCTTGTTCCACCCTCGCAAGTAGGCTGCTGCGATGGAAACATAGGTCACACTACGTCAGGGTTCGGAAATCCTGCGTGAAGATGCAAGTCGTGGCAAGGATGCAAATATCGTGCGCACGACTGAAAAGGAAGGTCAAGGCCTCTCGTGTCCGTCGGGCTGAGGAGGCTGTTCAAAAACTTGAGGTGCAGTGAGAATAAAACGCTTGGTGTTGGGTTGGATGTTTACCCGAGTGAAGCATACCTGGTACCAGGACAAGGATTAATATTGTGTCTGCGCGTTTGTCCCATTGGTGAGTTGAGCCAGGAAGAGGAAAACACCCAATCTCCACCCAACTCGATGGAGCGCGGAACGAGGCACTGCTTCGTTTCTACATTGACCTCAACATGACCATCAGGCGCTCCACGTTCGACTCAAGCATTCTCGTCCTCCTCGTATCTACTGTGTGCACGCTGACGTCTGTCACACGAACCAAGGATTTTCGAGTCCGTGGCCTAATCGACGTTGAGCAGCGGCGCCTTGATCGCCTCCGAGCCGCTCTCGACCGGCACACCCCTTCGATAAAGAAGAACGCCTTGGCGTTCTTGGGAACAGCAGCCGGCAAGGAGGCCGTCGCGAGCACGCTAGCCACGGCCCCGCCTGCCTCTGAGTCCGAAGCGGAAGCGAAGCAAGAGATGGTGCGGCGTTTCGTGTGGCGAGAGCAAGCGCTGATGAGGCACGACTTCAACACCACCTCGCCACCCCCGCCCCTGTGTTGCCCACGCTCGGATAGCTGCGACGCCACCTTTGTCGACCGCGGCCACGCCCTGCGCCACGCGGCTGATGTACACCCAACGGACTCGCCTGGGGTGGCAGAGCTGTCCGTGACGATGAGAGACCCTGTTGGACTCGCGGTGTTCGAAGAATTTGTCGAAGCCGCGGCCGTCGCCGCCGAGCCTGACGGGAAGGGCAGTTTTACACGGCAAGCAAGCTCTGACGAACAACCGCCCGTGAAGCAGAGCGACCAAGGGTCTACTCCAGCTTCTTCCGTTGGTGCCGCTGCCCGCGATACTTTAGACGTGTGGAAGGCGATTCAGGCGTGGAGGTTGATTTCCTCGGATCAAAAGCGTTTCCAACAACTCGGTGAGGCAATTATTCTGAGTCGCACCAAGTACCCCCACCTTCCCGACGACGTCAGAGTCGCCCTCGGCGGCGAGCAACTACGCCGCCTCTTCGGAGAGCTGGGAGCGACACACGGCGGCAAACCGAACAAGAAGCTCCTCCCCGGCCGTGGCAACCACACCTCCACGCTACAGCGACCATCACCCCCAAGAAGTGGTGATGACGCACGCGTCACTACCGTAGTAGAACCTTCCGCCCTGGAAGAGGCGAGCTTCCGAGCCGTCGCGTTCTTGAGCGAGTGCCAAGTCGGGCTGGCGTTTCTAGGAAGCTCGGCGTACAGGACGTACTTGGACGGGGTGCACAAGCCGATGAGGAATGCCGTTGAGGCGGCATCGGCTGAGATCGCGGCCGCTGAGGAGGCGGAGTGGGCGGCTGAGGCCCACAGTCTCCGGAAGGCGGCCCTCGATCGCGAGCAAGAGGCGCAGGTCGAGTGTTTGGCGAACCAGGCTACGCGGCTTGTCCTGCAAGGGGCTGTCGGGGCGAGCCTCCTGGGCGGCTTGATTGACGATCAGGTAAACCCTGTGTCTTACGATCTTCTTCCGCCGCTGTTGTGTGAGGGAATATTCTCCACCACGAGAATGACGCGAAAGACACTTTTGGGAATGTATGATAGATTCGCTCGGTACGCGAGCAGTTTGCTCTCTGCTGCATTGAGCAAAAAACAAAATGTCGATTGTGTCTCAAGAAAACAGCGAAACGACACGTACACAATACCCGCAGGTCTACTTTGGCTTACAGCACCCTAGAAATCAAGAGAAACTCTATTGATCGCACGATGCTGGCTACAGAAGATAACGATTTGTCCCACTGGATACCGGCGAACGGCATGCATGCGGAGGAAGATGTGTGACAGAACTTGAACATAAGCTGTAGGATCAACGCATATGTCCCTCATGTGGATAGTCACACCTGCAATCACAACTGCATTGCAATTTCGCATTTTTTGTGTGTAAACTACCAACTGGTATAATTCTTCGCATCCTCCAATCGACGAACTAACCCATCGATCAACAACCTCCTCCAGGCGTCGCTACTCGCGGTGGTCATCATCGCGGAGCGGAGCACGTTCGCCAAGGTAATTTCGGCCGTCTGGAACGAAACGGTGGACGAGGCGGCCCACCTCATCGCCCTCGAGGACCGCGAGATCGACCCGGGAGTCGCCTCCGCTCTCTCCGAAGCGGCCTGCTCTTTCGCTCGGTCTCGAATCATGGACGAGCTCATCGATCAGTGCGGTGTAGACCTCACGGGCCCGGAGGGAGACCTGTGGGCCGATGCCAGACCGATGGAGGCGGTGGCGGACGGCCTGGGGTACCAAGTGAGGTCGAAGGTAATGTCGGAGCTGGTTGATGAAGCCGTGTCGGAGCTGGCGGCGTCCGGGGAAGCGGAAGAGTTGATGTCAGAAGCGGCCCTCGCTCGCAGAAGAAGAGAAGATGAACTGAGGGAGGGGGGAGAGGCTAAGGATGAGGCCGACGGGATTGCGGGGGCTGGGGACGTGGTTGCCTCCGGAGGAGGGGGCAAGGCTTCGGAGGAGATGGCTTCTCTTGGGGCGAGGACGACAGACGACGACGGCGGTTCACGGCGGCATTCGACGGCAACCGCCGTGGCAGCTTCTTCTTCTGCCTTGGTGCTTGTTGGGGCGGACGAAGTGCGCGGCGGCTTGGAAGAGGCAGGGGGTACTGACGGCGAGGGTCGGAGGGAAAGCTCCGTCGACAGGACTGGCGGCAGTAGTGGGAGAAGCAGCGTCGGCAGCACGCTGGCGGAGACGGAGGCGGCCGTGCTCATGCAGTCGGCCCTGAGGCGCAAAGCGGCGTACCGGGAGATGAAAAAGGTGGTCGCGCAAAATTTTATCCGCATGTACGACCCCGGCGAGGGTGCGTTCTACTGGTGAGTGCTACAGCCTGATGCCCCCAAAAACAGTCATTTTCCGTCCCAGAACACCCGGCGTAGACTACAACGAGTATTATCGCCGACGTTTCGCTCATAGTATGATGATTCTTCATTTTCCCGATGCGTCAAACCTTTTAGCCTGTGCCCCGAACGATTTCTGACTGGGCGCTACTACCCGCTCTGTGGCGACTTGAGACAGCACTAAACTCATCGGTGAAGAGCACGAGTTGCTCGTGACTACCCCTAAAGAGTTACATAGTTGGGAAGGCGTTGTGCTACAATTGCCGATAGTAGGGCCATAAGCAGCCAGTATTTCAAGGGACATATGTGGTTCAAAAACTACGATCGATCGAATGAGACATTTTGTGTTGTTTTCCGTCACCCATTGGAACTATCAGCAGCCAGGGTCGCTCGCAGTGCTGCCTCCCTTACGACCGTTCCTCTTTTTAGAAAGTACACATAACCTCACAGAAAGACCGCCCGTTCGAGACAATACTACAGTCGAAGGGGACTGTCCTGAAGACGTCCAATGCCGGGCCACACAACTTTTCCACTGTAGTAGCGCTTGTCTAAATTCATTCACGTGAGTGGGGTTCAGCCGCTCTTTTCTCAAGCGCACCTATGTTGGACGATGCACCAGGTACAACCAGGCAACAATGGAATCTACGTGGGACAAGCCGGTCATCATCGATTTGTACTTCAAGAAACCCGTCGTCGCCAAGAGTACGTACTTGTTCCGAGAAGCAAGTACGGGGGGATCGCGGCGTTCCGTAGTCGACGGTTTCGAGAGTAGGAGAGTCTCGAGTTAGTATCACGACGAGCGTGTGCTCCTTGCTGCTTTTTGTCAGTTCGTACGTTATCTCGCTGTTCAGGAAGGAAGGCAGAGCTCTCTTTCGCAAGACTCGACTACATACACACAGAGCTGGTACACTAGCTCCCGGCGAACCCCTGGCCTAGACGTGTTAAGTCACCTTCTCTTCGTGCTACACCACCGAGCTGAGCGTGCACTTCTGCGCTGGTGTTGTGTGTGGTGTGAGCTGCAAGGGGATACAGTAGGCAAAGCAACACACAAGACAGGCTTCAGATCTTCAGAGACACACGCGACCGCAGTTGTACATAGGAAGACGCGCTGCAGGAAGTCTGAGCACGAGTGTCGTTTTTTACCCGCGACAGGCGCGAAACCCCTAAAAAAGAGGCTTACAGTAGCCAAAAAAAGGACCGCCGAGGCGTCGAGCGCGCGCCTCAAACAAGAGTTAGTCTCCACCGGCACGCCGGAGCGATTGCGGAGGCGGCATGTGCTGTGCAGAGATACGATACTACCCAAGACGTCGTGCAACAAAGATGAATGGACACCACTTCTTGCTTGGGCGTAGCGCTTTTTGCAACGCCGCAAAAAAGGCATGCACCGTGATTCCACTCATGTAGCGTGGGATCTGCTGTGCGCCATATGAAACGAAAAACAAAGAGCCTTCACCAGAAACGATAAAAATAAACTCCAGGTTTCGAACGCGGAGAGAGATGGGAGCAATCCATCGTGTCGTTTGTTTCCCCAAAATAACCCCAAATCTACACCCATCCGGGACCGGGCTGATTACGCACGCACCATCTCCTTGGCCCACAACAAACTCAGCCCGTAAACTGCAAAATACAACAACCGAGGTGGTACACGTGAAAAAACAGTTGTAAGTAAAGACTACACCCGCTTTGTTTTTACCCTTCTTCGTGGAAAACGAACAACCGGAAAAAAAAAACGAAGGAAATTTATGTCCCTCTAGCCACCACCGCCGTCCGGGGAACAACCAATCGTGGGCACACAACCCATGCCGCCTGAGAAAAAAACACGAAGCAAAGAGCTATTATAGGCATGCCGCATACAAGAAAGATACAACCTTGACACAGGCTGTAGAGTAGGCCCACAGCTCTTTTCAATCCCAATCCAAAGTTCTTTCATTTCTTACGGTCTCCGATATGGGATGTACCCGCTGTTTACGCAGCACGAGGCTTCGAGGTCGTGCATAAAATGAACCGCCTCCTCCAGTACTCGAACCTTCTCTAGTGCCAGGGTACGCTTTCCTTCTCCACCGACCACACCTCTGCGGGATCGCGACAGCTGTCGCCGCCGCCTTGTATGTGCAAACAAGCACGCGCCTTTCCGACAACCGGTCGTGCTACTAAATAATGCGCCTCGTTCCAACTCCAACTCTTCCCTACTCGGCTGATGCCGGTTTCGGTCAAAAAGCAAAACAACAGGAAAACGATAGAAGCGCGACAAATGGACAATTGGTCGGCTGCAGCTACATAAGAGCCGCCCTATGTAGACCAGAACGAACGAGGTGCAAACCAACATGAAGAATGAACACATCTCCGACCCCATGTCTACTGACTGCTGTATCTCCTCTTGGCCCAAAACAACAACACGTACCGGAAAAGACGGGCCATCGTCGTCTGCCATAGAAGCGACTAGCTCCCCTGTTCATCGGCGAAACGTCTACTATATATGAAGCTACAGATGCAAACACACGCACACGTCTTCTTTTCATTGGTCAGCCGGTTAGCGTGGTCGATGCTAATAATAATGTAAAAAAAACACACACACGGGGATGGGTCCAACCCTTGCTAGCGCAGCAAAGCAAGAAAAGCCCATCCGGGAGATACTACTTCTGCCCGGACATCGCCAAGAAAGGGGACGAAACGCCACGTCTCTACACCAAAACCGGTCAATCCGCGTGAGAGCAGCGTAGTACCGGCTCCGCTGACTACACCTGCACGAGCCAGCGAAACACCTACAGTACATCGGTGTCCAATCTATCCGCCCACCCTCTCCCCACCCCCCCTCACGAACAAAACAAAACATAACAAAACAGCACAATGAATGGATGTATGCGTAGAAATATGCACCAACAACAGCGAGAGACCGTTCAGCAAAAAGTACTGGTGGGAGGGTCTTGTCCCCCGTCTCAACTTAATATAAACCAATGCACTTCTTCATCCGATACCCGTACACTCGACTGTGACCGGGGTCAGGAACTGCTCTCAACCAATGGCGAGCATCATTGCAGGGGGGGGGGTGGGGGGTGGAGCGGGGTAGAATTCCTTTTCCGTTGCATAACGGGCAGGATCTTTGCCAGATTCTCCTGCGCGTCTACACGTCATAACACACAAAAGAAGCAGCGGCCTCGCGCGAAGGCGAACGAACACAACCAAACGCCGACTAACAAACACATCACCAAAAAAACGTGCGAGGAGGGGGGGGGGGGGGGGGGTCTGAACGGTAGTACAAGCAAACAAACACACGCTATGTTACCGATATTTCATTTCTTCTTGCTATGAAACAGATTGCAATGAGCCACCCGGTTCAACGCAACTTCATCACATCAACACTCGAGCGCGTACAACAGGGGGGAGCCGCGATCCGAATCTCACCATTCCCTCCGGTCAACAAGCCTGCCAACCAAGCCGCAGAAGCGCCGTGCTATCGGCACCCTCCGCCTTGCTCGCCAACGCTCTGCTCAAGCACAATCCGTCCACAGCTACATGTGCCTCCCGCACGAGACAACACCGCCACCATCGATCCCGCCGTGGGTGACCACCAACCAACACCAACCACCACCAAAACCAC
Organism: Ectocarpus siliculosus; assembly: GCA_000310025.1. Lineage (NCBI taxonomy): Eukaryota > Phaeophyceae > Ectocarpales > Ectocarpaceae > Ectocarpus > Ectocarpus siliculosus. Next base: position 4,808,138 of record FN649727.1, on the reverse strand, counting down.
CAACACCATTACCACCGCCACACAGGGACAGCGTGATTACGCCGAACGCCTCCCTCCTTCATCCGGAGCACACCGCCCCGCCGCCCCCCCCAACCCCCACCCCGGGCCTCAAGCTCAGCACCGAGCGCACATCCTGGCACGACGTCAGCGCCAGCAGCACCGGGAGGAGGTCCAGCAGCTGTCGGTCCTCCGTGTCCCTCGGAAACCACGACTTGACGGGGAGGACGTTGGCCTGCTGCACCACCGTCCGCGGCTGGTTGTCCACGAGCACGGTGCGGAGTGGGAAGTGCTCCGAACCCACAACCTGGAGATCCTTAACGCTCTCCGAGGACTTGGGCGGAGCCCCCGCCTCCGCCGTCGCCGTAGGCACCCCGGTAGCGCCGCGCGCCGTCCGTCCGGTGTCGGGCGGGGCGGCCCCGTCGCGGCGGACGCAGCTGTCTCGGTAGAAGCGCTTGCCGATAACACATCGTGAGTCGATGAGGTCGATGAGCGGCTGAAGGCAAAGGGGAAAACAACAAACAGCACAAGAGGGGGCGGGGGGGGTGCACACGGGTGTGAGGGCGATCGATCAGTGGAAGGATTGTAGAAATAACGATTAATATCGACGCATGCAGGAAAAGGACGAAGAGATTGGAGAGAGGTGTATCTGGGATTACTCCCTGTTTGCGACGTTGATGGCGCGGTTGTGGTGCAACTACAGCATCGACAGACAAAACTCCTGTATCGACCTCCTCAGTGGTGCCCCTCCCCGCTACAGCAGTATCCTCTCCCGAGCGAGAGGGAGAGGGTCCAACGACAGCCAACCTGATGCCGCAAACCTGGCCTTAAAAACAACCACGAAGAAAACCAACACAAAAGGCCTCTCGTCAAAACCCCAATTCTCACCTCCGCAAAGCACTGCCGCCCTGACGTGAAGACGGCGACCTCGTACCACCTGCTAACCACTCCGAGAAATACGTCCAGGTGCGGGCGCTTCCACGCGTTCATGCACGACGGCCGGTTGTCCGAGGGCGCCCTACCCCTCATCTCGAGCTTCAGGTCCGGCCGCGGCGCCCCCCGGCCGCGGCCCCCGCCGCCGCCGCCGCCGCCGCCGTGCCTCCTCGGCGGTTGCATCAGGTGCGGAGAGCAGTGGACCAGGGTCTCGTCGAGGTCGAGCAGGAGCAGGAACTTGGGCTGCCGCGAGCCCTTGCCCCCGCCGGGGCGGTACCCGCACAGGCTCAGAAAGTTGAGGCAGTTCAGGCCCACTGGCCGCCCGAGGTGCAAGCCCTTCTCGCTCGGGCTGCTGCCGTCTGTCGCGCCGAGTGCGCCCCGTCCGCCGCGGCTGCCGCTCGTGCGCCCCCCGGATCTTCGCTGGCGCCTCTCGGAACCCCCGCCGCCATTGCCGACGCTCCCGACGCCGCTCCCGCCACCGCCGCCGCCACCCCCGCCTGCGGCTGTCCTGCGCCGACGACCCGCGGCTCCGTGGGGGTAGCGCGGCGGCGACGCCAGGGCGCCGGCCAGGATGTCCGCCTCGGCGTGCGGCGGGGGCACCCAGAGGGCCGACCACGCCTGGCGGAGGCGCGTGAGAACCCGGCCCGCGGCGCGCCACCGGGTGGCCAGGTCGTCCTCGACGGCGTGCCAGAGCGAGGACCACGCCGCCCGGAGGTGGCGCACGACCGGCGCCGACAACACCCCGCCCCCGCGGCGGCGCCCAATTTTTTCCTTGCCGCTGCTGCTGGCGATTCTTCTTCGCTTCACCGGTCCCGATCCAGAGCTCCGTTGGGAAGAGTCCACGCTGCCGCTGCCGCCGCCGGTCCTGGACCCTTTCCTTCTCGCCGGCGTGGAGCCTGGGGCTCCGGAGCTACCGCTGTTACTGCCGCTGCAGCTGTAACTCGCGCCCTTGGCGTACGGCGTAGCGCGCACCGCGGTGACGTCGTCGGCCTTCGCGATCGCCACGAGCACCAGCACGACGAACGCCAGGGCCATGTGGAGAGCCTGCGAGAGGGGGGATACCGGGCCGATCATCTCGCCGTAGTCCCGGCTGCTGCCCATGTCTCCGGCCCTGCTGGGACCGCTGCTGCTGCCGCCGCCGCCGACCCGCCCCGTGAATGGTAAGATATCCGGGCGACCTCCGAGAAGGTCGTGGTCGAAGGCTCTCACAGCTTCGGGAGACGACAGTCTCGCCGATGATGCTACTGCAGCTGCTGCGGTTGAATCTGAGATGCTCGCAACTCCGACAACGCTGCCCTCGTGCAAGACGTCAACCAAGGCTGTGGCAGGCGGTAGGTTTTCTTCGGGCTCGCCACCACCACCACCCCCACTGCTGCTGCTGCTGCTACTGCTGCTGCTGACGTCAACCACCGGAGACGCGCGCGGCCCTCCCCTGCCAATATCATCGTGGGGCACGCCTTCTCCAAAACCGACATCACCTATCTCCACTTGTTGTTGGAACATCTCCGTTGAAGCAGCGGCCGCTGCTGCTGTGCTACCTCCCACCAACGTCTTGCCGCTAATGGTGCTCTCGCCACACCCCGCGCGCGCTCTCTTGCCGCCCGCTTCCCCTGCTGGCGACATGCCGGGCCCAGGAGGTGGGCACGTCGGTGGTGAGGCACGGCGGGAAGATCGGCCAGGGGCACCGCTGCCATCATCACCTTCCCTCACCAACAACGTGGCGCTCTCCTGTTGCCCCTCCGCCGCCCCCGCAGCGGGAGGGGGCTGCTGCTGCTGCTGCTGCCGCCCCCGCTGCTGCTTTTGTGCCTCGAACTCTCGCCTTGCCTCGACACCCGTTTTCAGCGGGAGTTCTATCTCTACCTCTACGGCCGCGGCTACTGCTGCTGCTGCTGCTGCTGTTGCTGCCAGCTCCGCTGACCAAACAAACGCGTGGTCGTTTGCGTGCTGTCTCTGTCTAATGCTGTCACCACCGCTGCTGCGTTGCTCATATGAAGCGGCAAGCGGCGATTTTCCTGTGCCATGGTGATGACGCATCTTCCATTCACCCTCCGCTTCACTACCCACCCCTTCCCAGTTCATCACCTCACCCGCCCCCACACTGCTGCCAACCTCACCACCCGCCCCGCTGCCGCTGCTGGCAGCTTCGAATCCCAGATCCATCCCAGCTGCTGCGGCCGCTCCTCCTGCTGTCCGTAGGTCTGCAGAGAGAGAGGAAGAGCCCGAGATCGACGCACGAGACGCGACACCGCTGCGCCCCGAGGTTGCAGGCTGGAGAGCAGCAGCCCCGCTGTGATCGTCCGTCGCAAATCTTGAACCTTGTCGTACATCCGATGGGGGCATGTACGCGAGATGGAGAGCGGAAAACGTAAGGGTGCCGTTGGGAGAAGACAACACACAGCACACTTTTTCTTGGCGCTTTTTTTTTCGCCCACCGGAAGAAAACCAACGCGCTGGCGCGTATGATCTTGGACAGGGATCAAATGCTTCCCCCCTCGGTTATCAGGTGTGGGGATAGGTAGTGCGTTTGACCTCTCTCTCCCGTCTGTCGCTCGCGTCTGATGTCTGATGGGTCTAATGTCGTCTATGTACTGCTGCTGTAAATGCCTTGGATGCGTGTGAAGGCCTCGATAAAAAAAAAAAAGCGCGAATGCGGACGTTCACATGATACGACACCCCCGGGGCGATTATTAGAGCTCGATAACTCTGCAGTCTAAACAATGGTGGTGCCAACAGTGAAAGCTTGGAACCGCCTTGTCGATATCTTTCCAAAAATATCCCTCATGAAGGTGTCATCTTCTTGGTCGTGGAGAAAGTGAGCTTTTGATACAGATCCAGGGGGTGTGGTATCTTATGCAACCTCCCGGGATATTGCGGGACAATACGAAAATACACCAGCAGTGAAACGACTGCGACTGACTCCTTCGCAAGTACGACGCGGTGTTCGAAACTTTCGTCTTTCGTCGTAGACCGCGCAGCCCCGCTTTGCCGTTGTCGTTTATTGTGCGCAAAGGCAGAAAATGCGAATATTATGTACGCACGCAACAACCTCTCCGCTCCTGTACGTGGGTAAGAGTGCGCACTATTTTTCGCACACAACCTTTTCCGAACGCGAATGTTCAACGTTTCAACGTTGTATTTCATTGAACATTTAACCACGAACCAGGCTTGCTTGCGGCTTTCCGAGAAACTTACGGCACCATCAACGAAGCAGTGTTCGGTAACAGTGCAAGTACTATGCCTAGATCGCCAGCAGGGGAAGCCAACACGGGCAGCAAGAAAAAGAGGGGTGGTATCAGCGACGACGACTACTTCGAACCGGACGAAGAGGAGCTCGAAGAAGAACGTGGGTACACGCGACGTCTCGTGTAGCATGCATACTATATACCTGCGCCTAGCCGTGTAGTATGTAGTGGACAGCCCTTTGCGTGATTGGAACCTCCTACCGGGCGATTGGATCCACACCGTGGTGCCCGGTAGAAGATATAGATGGGGTGTGGAGCAGAACTCATCAACCGTTTAATGGCCGATTTTATTACAAGATTAAGATTGCACACCTAAGTACACTATTGTCTACTTCTGTGGAGACAGACAGACAGACAGACAGACAGACAGACAGACAGACAGACGACGTCGTCGCCGGTGTCACATACGCTTGCTTGCAGACTACCGTAGATCAACTGCTACAGAGTACCGCAATTAATAGAAAGCAGTTCCTTTTTTTGTTACTACCGCAGAGTCTACCCTCCACAACAGCGTTGGAGTCCGACAAAAGAGTGAGGTGGTTTGGCAGTTTAGTGTTTAACGTTGAGTATGAGAACACACGGCGCGGCATACAGCAGAAAGTTTGTTAATAGGCTGGGTACAGGAGTGAACCCAACACAATAATAACGAGTTGTGTTGCACACGTGCCCTTTACAACTGCGCGTTCCCAGGTCAAGATGAGGCTGTTAGGCTCATCCAAGGCCTCTTCCGTGCAAAGCGAGCTCGATACGTCGTAAGGTTTGTACACGCGAATTCCTGGTTTTTGTTCTAGTAAATATGTAGTATACAGTCTACGTCGCAACAAGCTGTAGACAGAGTACAAGACGACAGGAAACGTACACAAGAGATATCTGCATTTGTGACGGAGTCCTAGACTTCATTATCGGTAGGGGCGCAAATAAAATCCTCAAGGATATAATGCTCAATCAAGGGGAGATTCGAACCCCGGACATTACTCTTGTCGTGCCGCCGAGCGGGCAACACAGCGCAGATCACAGGGATGGCAACCCTGGGGGGACGTGTTCGTGGCTTGAAAGAAAGCTTGGCGGGCTCGGGCATTAACTATTGTTAGGAGGCACGCTGACTAATGGTTTAGTGGTCATCGTGCTTTTTAACACAATCGATTCAAGTCAACAAAACAATCTCGCTGTCGTCGAAACACCGCCGGCAGAGAAATTACGACATCGAGAGTGCGACTTGAATCATAAATTGTGTACGGTGGTGTGCGAGAGCGGAGAAAGGGTGGGTGCGGCGGGGACAAGCCCGCTGACCATTGTTGTAGTATTGTTCTTGGGACAACCAGTGACGGTATAGTGATAATCGGATTGTTGGTATATTTGCTTCCTTCGCCGGTTTAGATGGAGTCGATAGCTACATGCCTGTGCGACGAGTGTGACACGCCTCTCTCACAACATCAAGCCAACGGTGTGTTTCTCCTATTACTCCTCTCGCCGGCATTTTTGATACAGGGAACTCATCAAGGCGAACTACGTGAAGGAAATCGACTCTCTCTCGGGAGAACCCATATACAGGAACAGGCGCACTGGCTATATTAGCCGCCGGAAGCCAGTGTTTCTCGGCAACGATGACCTGGAAACGCCGCGGTAAGACACATACAGCATAACGCGTTGGAGGAACCAGTGGTGCTGCGGTAGTACTTGCATGAAGATGTTCGCAGCGAATATCGCAGGCAACAGTGTGGGAGTAGAATAGGGTGATTATCATACCTACACAAATCGTGGTGCCACTACGGTGGAACACCTTGCTCTCACTAAGTTTTTGAAACATGTACGCTTGGTTGGGTGAGGTGTTGCCCGGATTGTTTCGCTACTGGGTTCCAACTTTGATCCTTGGCGTTTGCCTGTGTTTTTATACGTGATCTCACGGTTCGCGTCAAGTCTATACCGACAGCAAAAAGGGGACTCAAGATCAAACACATGCATGCAGGTTGTTGTGGGTCAGTTTCTCGTACTATGCACCCCGCAACTACAGCGGATAGATATGCTAGCGAAAAACTAATACTGCCTCTAACTGCTAAGTAATCAGGATCCACCGTCTTGCTCAAAGCGGACAGAAATAGAACCATCTGGCAGCAACCTTTTCTACATCGATTTCGCGCAGGTATTTCGCCGCGTTGGACAACTACGATCCGGGAAAATCGGCCATACCACAGTTCGCCGTGATCATCACCAACCAGGAGTTTGAGTCCCCAAAGATCCCCACCATCCCAGAGCAGGTACAACAGTGGTCGTGGCGGGTGGCAACAAGAGAGGGCCACAGATAGATGCATAGCATGAGCAAGAGCAAGAGAAAGACAAGACACAGAAATTGAGCTTGAAGGAAACAATAACACTTTGCCGTGGGACCTCATAAATGTTTCGATTCAGAGTCATCATCACTTTCCCTCCATGAATTGATTCCGTGACACCATGTATCTATCGTCTTCGCCTTCATAATTGATCTACTGGCGAAATGGACAAATCGTTTACCACCGTTCTGCCCGTGTCGTTTAGAGGGCGAATAGGAATACTTGTGAAAACATTTCGGTGAACGAATCACAGTGTAAATACTACAGTGGCGACATTGCCAACAGCCGTGCTGTCTACCTGCCGTTGTTCGTGATTGGAGCTACGGTACTAAATCTTCCAACGTAATCACAATCATGATCATCAGGAGCATCCAATAACATGCCAGGCAGTGCCACAACGACACGCCTCGCAGTACGCCCCTCAGCCCGGAGCTGAATCCCCATCCCTCCTCTCAGCCCCTACCCCCGCCCCCTGGTCGCAGGTGCTTGCTGACCATGACGCTCTCCGAGAAACTCTGGAGCACCCTTACTTCTCCAAGTTTCAATCGGGTGAGAGGTCACCCGCATTCTGAGCCGTGCTTACGACTGTTTTTACAACTATAACAAAGGGTGGTTTGACAGGAATGGAAAACGGTGTTCCACGCTGTTCAATACCCCATACCCCTTACCCTACAACTCTCACGACCGGCAGTTGCTAGGTCATGGTATTCCGGACGCTGGGTTGGTGCGTTGGGTTGGTGCTAGGCTTGGTGTCTTGCTTAATTAGGGCACACGCGCAGTGTTCTGACATGGAGACCAACCCCTTGGTATGCCGAATGGTGAGCTGTACCTGGTCTGATCGAGCTGTTGCTGTTTCGACGGTCCACGTACAGGGGCTGAGCGAATGATAAGCAGCCTTCACGTACTGACGCGTGCCGCCCTCAAGCAAAACGATTCAAGTACGCGGGGGTTTCACGGCATCAGATATAACATGCTCTCGTCCTACGTACCTTTCTGTATCCCCGTTGCGAGGTGTTATTCTTGACCACCCACGGAAAACATCGCCCGTTGGTGTGTCACCTCCGCTGCCCCCCAGAGAACTGCTTCTTCGTCAAAAACGCCACGTCAGAGGTAATGACGGCAAGTTTGGCATCGGTGCAACGTCAGGTACGTCATGTCAGGCGTGGCGCTAGGCCGTGTATGTGCGACCGTAAAGGGTGTGGACGTGACCTTCTCACAGGGTCATGCGCGTGTACTCCCAACGATACATTATTTTCATACTTGTGTGTGGTTTTGTAAATGGTCAGGAATGCTGTGAGTACGGTGTAGTGGAAGCCGGCCGTGGGAATGACGACTGACTGCTGTCACGGTCCACGGACCGTTTTCGACAGCCACCATTCCGCATTCAGGCAGTAAAATCGTAAGATGTATCAAATTGTGGTAGACTGCAAGGCGAGTACGACGCCGTGCGCGCACGTGACAACGGAGAACGCTGTCCCCATTCGAGGATTTGTTTCTCCCAGCGCTCTCGAAGACATCCCGACGAGCTCGACGCCACTTGAATGGAGTTGGAACAACTGATTCAATAAACGAATGACGTAGACCGCCTTCTTACTCGTCGGCAGCCCAAATCCACTTCAACTTTCAGTCCCCCCCCAAAAGCAAAAAGCTATTAATTTCTCTAATCATGTCTCTAAAACCAGTCGGTTCGTTCGGCAGCCGACATCATCAAGACCTGCTGCAGAAGGTTTGTAATGTCTCTTTGATTGGTCACACACTGGTGTCAAATCAACCCATTGGAATCTAACTTTTGCATGCCTGGAAGCCAACTCAGAGTTTACGTGCGGCGTTCTCTGTTTTTTTCCCTCAAGATCTCCTCGACCATGGCGAGGCTCAAGAAGGAATCCGAGAAGAGAGCCAAGGCCCTGCGAAAGGAACGCGAGGCGCGGGCGTTGGAGCGGAGAAACGCCCGGCGAGCCGAGAACACGGAGGACGAAGGCGGCGGTGGCGTGTCGAACGTCGCCCACCTTCGCGAGGAAGGAGAGAGGCAGGACGGAAACAAGGGCCAAGAAGACGTGGACTCAGAAGAAGAGGACGGAGACGAGGAAGAGGAAGAGGAGGAGGAGGAGTTCGACCCAGAAGAGGGATTGCTCCTGGTGTACGTGTGCACTCATGTGGCGGTGATATCCAAGGGAAAGGGAGTCGCCGGGACGTACTTGGTCGCCACGGACACTAGCTGGAAAAGCAGGGAGCAGCTCGCTACTTCCGCCGTCCTGCTCCAGACCTTCGCCGCAGCCATAGACCGTATACAGGTACAGTGGGAGTGGTGGAACACAGCGAGCTGTTCCATGTTGGGCTGCTGTGTTCGGCTGTGTAATAGTTCCCAGCGACGAATTTGTATCGCGGAATACTGCTACGGCTGAGTGGGTACGGACTCTTTTGGTACACCTGGCGTCGACTTGTTTTTAGACGTGCCAGAAAATGCACTAGAAGAGGGTAGACTTGGCCGCGAGCTTGGGTACTACTATAGATGCTTTGCCTTTGGGCCCTTGCACAAGTACCGCTACCGTCGGCAGTCTACGGTGTTCCCATGTATTATCACCGACTATTGTCCCCTTCGGCCACCCCAACATTTCCGTGTTCCCCTCTCCAAGCTTCGACACAAGGTACTGTTCCTCGACGTGGTTCACACGGAGCGGAAGCACGAGGGCTTCAAAACGCGTCACCTTTACCCCCCTCGGAACCTCTACGACAGCGCGGCGGTGCTTTGCGGCGCCGTGGTGGTCGGGTCCTGCCGAATCGGGCAGACGAGCGAGGTAGACTTGGACGTTCTCCGTGGAGAGGCGGCCGACTTCTGGGCTGCTGTCGAGCCTAGACACAACCGCGGTGGTAAGAACAAGGCCAGAGGTGGGGTGGGTGACAGCGAAATGGATAGCGCGACCAGCAGCGGGAGAAGTAGTTGTGGCAGCGGCGGCAGCGGCAGTGGCAGCGGCAGCGACTGCAGTAGTAGTGATTCCGAGGGAAGCACAAGCGGAGATGATGACGAAGACGACCATGACAGCGATGACAGCACGGATCAAGAGAGCGGCAGCGAGTCTGGTAGGGGTAGTGATGGGAGCTCTGATGGCAGCGGGAGCAAGAGCAGCGGTACCGGGGGCAACCGGAGCGCCGGTAGCAGTACAAGCAGCGGTAATGGTGGCCGTCGAAATCAACGAAGTTACAGAAACGGGGGAGGAAGCAGCGGTGAGGATGTTCGCAAAACTTTCAGGGGAAACAAGCGAGATAGAAGGAGACACCGCCGGGCGAAAAAGACGAGCGGGCGAGAAAAGGGGGTACCCCGATCCCCTGACAGCGTAGCCAGTGGAAACAATCGGGGCGAGACCAGCCCAAAATCTGGCACAGCCCGGAAGGGCGCACTGGCTTCAGGCGGCGGAAGCGGCATGGCCAAGGGTCAGCAGCACGAAGAGGGCGGCATGCGAGCCTGCGCGGCGGTGTACGACAGGGCGAACTACGAGGACATCATGAGCGTCTTCGGCCGTGCGGTTCGCGACGGTCTCAAGGGGCAATGCGTCGAGAACACCAAGCTCTCGCGCGTGCTCGTGGTGCACCTGTACGACTTCATCCGGCGAGAGTTTTCGCCTTTCGCGCACCCGCGGTTGTCGGTAGCCCAGGAGGAGGCGGAAGCGGCGGGGGGTGGGGCCGGCGGCGGCGGCGTCGTTGGCGGCAATAGTAAGAGAGAGAAGGCGGCCGCGAAGAAAAAGGCGGCTGCCGAGAAGAAGGCAAAGAAGGAGGCCGACAGAGCCGAGGCAAAGAGGCGGGCCAGGCTCGGGGCTAAGGCGCTAGCGGAAGAGGTCCGACAGGCGAAGGAGGTTGCGATGTTGAGGGAGGTAGAAGAAGAGAAACGGCAACGAACGCAGGTGCATTGCCAGTGGTATGGGGAGCGCCAGGCGTCCGCGAGTGACTAGCCCCCGGTTGATGCTCATATCGCTAATTATTGTCGCAATCACGGGTCACCGGGCTCTTTGCTTCTTTCAGACAGGCACCTTTCGGGCTTCGTGGCCTAGTGAGTGTACAGGATACTCGTTGTTTTTCGTGAGATGTCAGAGTCGTATGCAATAGCCACCCCCTGTGCCCCTTACCAAACAAGAACATCAAGCCATTCAAGAAGCACCCAACACCCCCCCCCCCCAATGCGGCACGGCCCGTACAACATCTAAAATCAGGTGCCGGTGATCGCAGGACTCAGCATCTCCGCGATCGCGAGAGCAACTGCCTGCGCCTCGCCGAGCCCGCCCCCACAGCCCCTGATCCCCTTCCCCATAGAGATCACCCGCACCTCCGTCCGCCTGGCTTGGGACGACCCACCCTTTCCGGGGGAGCCACCTTTCCTCTACGAGCTCGAGGCAAAGGGCGACCTCAGGGGCAACTCGACATGGGCGTCGGTGTTTCCGCCCCGGTTCCCGTCGATTTCATCCCAGCCTGTTAACATTTCCCACCGGGTGCCAGGCCTCGGACTGAGGTACAGGGTAAGGGCGTGCAACCACGGCGGGTGGGGTGCGGCCAGCGACCCTACAGAGGTGGTCACGACCAAGGCTTGGCTGGAGGACACGGGGGCGAACTCTGCTGCGCGCGCGATGAAGTCCCTGGCGCGGTATGTGTGTGATTTTGAGTGGTACTGGTGCGACCTTGTGTCGCACGGCACGCGGAGCAGGTGGCGACAGGGGGTATAACCGGTTGTGACGTCTGTTTCGTGGAGTATACACACGCCGTTGTACACGAACATGAACATGCTTTCATTTTATGCATCGCTTCAAAGTTACCTGCCTCCCTTGCTGCACCCATCGATCTCCCTGGTCTCAACCCGTGTCAACACTCTTGTTCAGCGCTGGGGGGGCAAGGCTGGTTCTCGCAAGAATGCGCCGCTACTCGGCCTCACTTCTCAATCAAGAGAGCGGTTTCCACCAGCTGGTGGCGGAGTTCAACAAGGGGCTAGGCATTCCGCGAGCCTCGCTGGCCGAGGAGGTGGCTGTCGTGGTCGCCGATGCGATGGAGGCGTTCTCACAGGTAACCGTCGCACCCTTAGCACAAGAGATGGGGCTACGATTCAGAGCGGTTTGTGACCGTCTCCTACGATGTTTTCTCGAATGGTTTGCTGTGTTCTTGTTGGTATTCTGCTTCTGATGATTATCGGAACCCCGCACGCCCGGACGCCCCGATCGCGGCCACCGTCTCAGGTCCGAGGGATTCAAGACTCTGGCCTCCTGCTCCTCGGATGGGCTGCGAGGGGGAAAGGAGAAGCAGGGTCGGACGTTCTCTCGGCAGACCTGGTGGAGCGGTGTCTGGGTCTGGTCGCGACGGCGGAGAAGCTGCACTCGATGGACGTTGCCATCAAGGGCCACGCGATCTGGGCCAGGTCCCACCTCCTCCGATGGGGAGAGGGAAGGGGCGACGCGGGGGCCATTGTGGAGTATAGCGTGGCCAGCAGCGAGGACGACGTGTGGGCGGGTGCATCATCCTTGGCGGAACAAGATGTGGGGAAGGGATGACAGATCGTACCAAGTATGGTCGCAACATGCTCCGAGCTTCGCCCATCGTGATGCGCCGTGTATGCGAATGTTCGCAAGCATTTGTCTTGCTTTCCTGTTGTAGTGCTGTCAATTTCACTGACCTATGCCAAGGCTGTCATAAATGCCACTGCAGGGATACTCCTAGCCGTGCGTGATCTCCCTACGATGATGTCCGTTCGACCTTCCTTTGGTGGAATCCTGTGACACAGGTGCAATAGATAGTGCGAGTTCAAACGTATCCAATATGCCGGACCCTACGTCTTGAACGGGCCCAGCCCTCCCCGCCCCCCACTGGCGCAGCATGTCCCAAACATCATCTCACAATTCTCCAGTGGGCAACAAGCAGTGCCAGACTCCTTCGAACGCTTGCTCGGCGTCATCGTTCCAGCTGGTTCATTTGCTTTTACCCGCCTGAGCTCTGTATTTGTACTGATTGCCTCGGTGGGTGGTGTTGATGCTGCCACCTTGCCGTCACAGTGCGCCTAGTGTCGACCACCTCCCTCCGCGTGGTACTGCCGCGACTCTTGCATCTGTCCCCAACGAAAAACACAGACGACAAAAGACACCGAGGCGTTACTCCTGGTATTAGCTCTGCAAGTTACAGCGTGCGTCAGGTCACGGCAGTGGATTTGCATCATGAGGAAGCGGGTGGACAATGTTTGCGTTTTTTCTTGATTCGTGAACTTCGACACATGGGGACTTGTGACGATCGCTCACACAAGCACCATTGTCCTGCCCCTGCGGTGGGACTGCTCTCTCCTTACTGGATCAAGTTTACAACCGTTCGTTGAGTTTTCTCGGGTTGTCCTCGGCATCGTGCGTCGGCCACAGACACACAGCGCGTCGTTAAACAGTTGGAGCCAGCTCGGGGGGAAATCTCCTACCCACATTTCACCTTAGACCACCGTCCCAACAGAGCCAGGTGTTGACCCGATCTGGGCACACGCCCTTTCGACGCTGCAACCAACGACGTTGAGTACCTTGCGACATGGGTATTCAGGTCTCATATCACACCTGAGTGGAAAGTCGAAGTTGCTCAGAGAGAACCTGCTCGAGCTCCGGAATCAGTTCCGAAACGAGAGACTCCTTCTCGCTTCTCGCCGCGGTCCTGTTTTCGAGCATCTCTGTCTCTCCGCCACCAGTTCCTCTCGGATCTGTAGCACCATGCCCATAGTCCGTTGGCCCGGTGCTCTCGGCGGCAGGCAGCAGCTCCCGACGAAGTTGCCGCACCATGCGCAGCGCAGCCATCGCCGCAACAGGGGAGGCACCTCCGCCGCCGCCGCTACCACGGCAGCGTTCACCGCAGGGCACGCCACCGATGGACGCGGGTGCCGATGCCAACTCGCCCTTGTCCAGGACTCCTGCTACTTCCTCAGACGCCGTCGTCGCCCCGGGGCCAATGCCCAGGACAGACAGCAGCTTCACTCTGTGGAGGCGCGCGCAGACACCTGCGGCGAGCAGCTCAGCATCTGGATCTGAAGCTCGAGCTATCCTTGCGAGCCAAGCGCCGTCTATGGCGCCGTCACCACCACCACCACCACCACCACCACCCTGGAGGCGGTCTGCACAACCTCCGAGTCCTAGGTAGTCAAAGAACGCTCGCACGCCGACGGCGCCGAGGGCCTCTACTTGAGCGAGACTATCGGGCGGGAGAGGTGCTGGAGCTGGTGCTACTGTTGCTGCAGTTTCATCGTGTCCCAGCACCTCATTTCGCCCTTCCGCTTCATTTTTCGCAGGGTCATCAGAAGAACGACACGGGGCGGGTGGTGCCGGCCGACTCTCGCCCCGCGTCCCCGCTGCTTGTGCGGCTCGCTTCCGCGCAAGGTGTCCACGCGCCGCCGACTCGATTCGGACGGCCGCTGCTTCCTCCTCGTCGTCGTTATCGCCGCGACAAGCGAGACGACGGTCGGTCTCTTCTTCTCCCGCGGAGCCGCGGCGGCGGCTAGCTCTGGCCTCCTGCTCGCTTTCTAGCGACGCCCTCGCTCGCATGCCTCGTACGCGCGCCTGGATCGTCGCCGCGCTGGTATCTTGCCGTCCCCTTCGACGTTCGGTATCGTTGGTCCCGGTTGCGGCCGAACTGTTCGGCTGCTGCGGGACGATGCCCCCCGTGTTTCGACGGCGGCCGGCCGGGCAGCGGAATTTTCCCAGGTTTCGGTTAGCGAGGACATGGAAAATTTTGTAGCGCCGGGGTGAAGGGCCGGGGAGGTGCAAAAGAGTCAGATCACCTGAATGCTTGTGCTTTTGGTGCAGATGGGACGTAGCGTGGCGAGGTGAAGTGGAGCAAGAGCAGTGGAACGAAACTGGGGCCTCGTGTGGTGGGGTACGCATGACATGACTCACATTCTGTTCCTTTGCTTTTCGCCGGCGCGCCTTCGCTTTCGCCGACATTTCCGCTGTAAGAGCGTCTTTCAGCATTCGCTTTCTCGCCACGTCCTGGCCGTGAGGTCGGACGTTCGGTTGTTACTATTGGAGACGTATGGTATGTAATACAGCGCGAAAGCTGATATATTAGTGCCTGCTTGCCACAAAAACTTCACAATCCTTCGCGTTTTAGATAAACCCACCCACGCCTGGGCACGCACGAGACTTGAGCGACGGCAGGGCGAAAACCTCCCCTCATTTGCTGGCCGTTCAAAATCAAGCGACGTATCGTCCTCACGTGCATATCGCAACGATCTGCTATCCAACCCCACGCAAACCAGACCCGTGTTCACAGTATCTTATAAAGGCTCCGGGTGGGCAACGACCAACCGAATAAACAAAAACGTTGCCCTCTCAAGAATCCGCAGGGCCCCGGCGAGTAGTCGGTCCTTCAGGTGAGACTATGTGTACGAGCGTGCGGTTGTCTTTTGGCCCCTAGACCAAGGGAAAAGAAAACGAAGAAAAATGTTCAAAGCACTCTGGTGAACACCTCGACGTGGTGGTTGGTCATGTAAGGAACACGGGTGGACTGCTCCTCACGAAGCTACACCCACCCCGGCCAAGTCGAACCCACCAGCCTCTTGGCGAACAGCCGCACTCGCACGCCCGTGATCTCCCCGTCGAGCTCCTCGATCCCTTCCTCCAAGACGGCCGCGTCACCCCTCAGTCGGTACATCCTCTGGGTCATCTTTCGCTGCCCGGCCTCTCGCGCCGCTCCCCTCACCCGCGTCGCCCTTTCCCTGTCCTCTTCCCTCTCGCCCTCGAGAGAGCGCAACTTTTCTTCGAGGTCCCGGATCGTTCCCTGGGTGCCCGCGAGCTGGGTGTTCATCGCTCGAATGCGATCCCGAATATTGGGTCTTCGCCGACCACCACTACCACCACCAACCGCGTTGTTGCCGGACTTGAGAGCGGCGTTGTCACCGCTACCGCCGCCAAACTCTACGGAGCCATAATTTCCACCTAAAGGTGCGGGTTGTTTCTCGAGTAGGATGAAGTCCTGCGCGTCCCATAGCCTTGCTAGTTGATCGCCGCTGTTGGCGCTGTTGAGGCCGATGTCGGAGAGGGGCCTGTTGGCGGTCTTTGCGGAACCCTTGGGGGGTAAGAAGAGGGGGTTTCGACGAGTCGGGAAGCCGAGCCACGCGATCGCTTCGGGGATACCATCGGCGAAATCAGCGTCCTGTGCCAATGCTGTGCGAAAGGACCGCATGCCTTCCCCCTGTAGTTGAGATTCGGTGATCATTCGGTAGATCATTCCATGACCCCGCCCCACCACAGAGAGAATGGGGTAAAGGGAGAGAGAGAGAGAGAGAGAGAGAGAGAGAGAGAGAGAGACGAGATGGCAGCCATTCCGAGCGAAATGAGAAACAAATAAATGCAGCAACGAATGGGTCGGCACTGGAAGGAAGAAGGTGGACTGGCTGGTTGTCATCTTGCACCGCCAAGTGATTCGCGGTGGGTTCACAGAACCTGGTTAGCTTCATCCAGATACACTACTCTGTAATCTTCAGAGAGGCATGCACACAAGATTTCCCGTTGTCAACCATTCAGACGAGTGGAGTAGTTTCATTCTGGCATAGAAACGATTTTGATTAAGCTTGCAGGGTGGAGAGCGACAGCACGCCCTACTACACGAGAGCTTGCTGGCTTGTTGCATTGTGAAGTACTCATTTTAACGACCAGCAACCGCAACGAATGGCAAAACTGAGCCCTTGGTGACTTCTTGCCTGGATGAAGACAGGAGCGTTGTGTTACTTCTACGCTATCCTTGCTTAGAGTCCATACCTTCTTTGCCGTGTGTTTGTCTCCGACTCTCTCGAGGTCTGGATGCTGCATCATGTCTTCAAATATTTCAAGGCTAGCCGCACGATAAAGGTTCAGAAGCTGCGCGAGCTCGCCACCACCTTGAGTTGTCGCAAAAACTTCAACGCTGTGCATTTTGAGCCAAACGTCCTGTCAATTCAATTCCATTGATCACAGCAGACGGGAAGAGTCTTCATCTAATCCACGAACGAACACACCGCAAAACGTCGGGTATATATGCGCTTTCATGTATATCTACTCCACGTGTCCTATTCGATAAAGTTACACCTTTAGACAAGTCAGCGCTGACTGGTCTAATGGTACCAGGTGTAACTTTATCGAATATGCCCCCCCTTCGGTTCCTCCATCCACAGTAGCAGACCCGTAAAGAACGCACCAAGTTCACACGCATTTGGTACCCTTACGTAAGAACAGCATCTTAGGGTCGAAGCCCAATGTCCGTTAAATCTGACTGGTGGAGCTTTGTATCCCCCCTGTATTCGACTTTGAGTCGAGCCCACTGTTGTTGTTGAGCTGTGTCTCCAAACCCTACAGTGGTGTCTTGGTTTTTCGACAACAACAACGGTCTGAACGTGGGTTCTTCACAATAATTATTCGTAGCCGCGGCAAGGTAGTCCCCGGCGTACGCATTGGGATGAGCTTCGATATAGGGACTACAAGGACAGGAGAGAAGGAGCAACATATGAACGAGGGATCACCTACCTGCAAGATATCGCCGCGCCTCGCAACCTTAGCTGCGAATTCTTCCCTCTCGCCGCTACCTAGCTCGGCCGTAGCGGGTCTGTCCGGTTCCGAGTCCATTAATGCCCCCTCTCTTATGTTACTGGTAGAGGCCATCTTGCGTTCCTTCGCTCTTCTTCTGGCAGATGCCTTGCTTATTTGAGTGGACGATGGGAGCTCCTTGCTCGGGCGCAGAGGCGGTTGACGGGTGGCCATGAGCCCTCCGCCGTCTTTATGCCGCAGTGCTGCGCCGGCCAGGCACGGCAGAGCTATCTGTCCTCGAAATGCTTGGGGAGGGCTTGTTCCAATACGCCCTCCGGAGGACTGCGGTCGCTGCGAAGACGCCCTTGTCATGTTTTTGTTGTTGAAAGCCGCTGAAGGTTGCCTCAAGTCGATTAATGACGTCCCGTTGATCGAGGCCTCGCGCTGCATTTGATTGAAGTTCCGAGCAATCGCCTGCATTTGATATTGGAATTTTGCAAGAATTTCCACAACGAACGACGGGCATGTACGGCGGAAGATATAGTCTAGGAGTGTTTGAGAACAACGGAAGCGGTACGGCGTATGCATTCAAGATTTAAAGATGATCGTCGTAGTAGCTGACGGCAGATGATAGCAAAGCCGGGTATGCTATATACATGCATGCGTACTGCAGTCTCTATGTTCCGGAGCACATGCTGCAACAAAACTCTCGTTGTGTTTTACACAACACGAAGGTATCGTACACGTTCGATGCAGCACGTACAAGGGGGCAGAACGGGTCGCTCTCAGGCTTGTATCCAGGCAGGGATGCTTTCGGACTAGTCGGCGCCCAGCACGCCTCCATCTCCGCAGCGACACATCGCTCCCGTTGGTAAGCGCTGCACGTCTTCATCTAGGCTACCGCTCAATGAAAGAGAGAACCATTCCAACAACGACGACCCTTCCTTATGGACTTCGGCTATGTGTCCAATGGGAGGGTCAGATTAGGGCGCCGCCGACACAAATGCGGCAAAAAATATCGCGAATATGTTTAGCGAGCGCTGAATGAAGCATGAAGCATGAATCGGTTCTACGGTTCTACGAATTAACGCCATTACGCATTACGCCGCACAGGTAGCGACGAAACGGAACATTTCACGCCGCATTGCCCCGCATTTTTCTCCGAACTACTGCTGTACTGCACTGGTAGGCTGTGCTGCCTGTGGTGGTATTACCATGGACCATCTCGAATTCAATCCTGGACTTCAATCGATTGGCTCGTGTCTGATTTTTAGAAAGTAAACACATCTCAGGGAAAGACTTGCTCTACCCGCGGTCGTTCGAGGTACATCTCCAGTCGAAAGGGATGTGTTGAAGTCTCTACAGTGAGTGGAGGGAAACCGGCTTGAAACTGGGCTTATTGATTTGTTTCTTCCAAGAAAAGTGTTCCATGTGCCCTTCGTTTTGAACACGTGACCATGCACGAGAAAATTAAAACGTGTGTATTCGTTTGCTGTCTCACGTATTTCGCTGAGACTCCTCCCAGCGGAAAGCGGTAGGGTAGTGTACAACTCCCCGCATCGTACAACAACAGAGTACCGCGGTCCGGCCAAAGAGAGGTACAAGAGCACCATGTCGACACATGGAGGGGGGTGGACATGTACGACTGGACAGATTTAGGTGCTTGCCAACCCCTGTCACTTTGTCACTCTACAAGTCAGATGGTAGACGCACGTGTCGAACATGTAGTCTACGGAGCAAAGTTTCCACGAAATTGATTAAGGCACCGATAGTGCCTCCCAAGGGTGGACGAAATGAACGTCAACAAAAATCGTCGCCATTCCTCCTTTGCGTTAGAACATAGCAATTAGTTGCCCGAGGAACAACAACTGGAACAACAACTCCGCTAGCGGTCGACATACATCTAAGCATCCTAACGCTCCGAACGTCAACAAAAAAGGGGAATCTCGCAGAAATCGCTCCCCACATCCCCAAACTCGCGAAGCAGAATCGTGCAAAAAAAAGGAACCGCGTACTTCTTGGGGGCCATATCAAAGCGTATGCATACGACACACAAACTATCCTCGTCATTCCGCCCCGCGTCCAAAGTCTCCAGCACAAACGGTAGTTCTTGTCATGCCTCAGCAGTAAACGAGAGAGACACCCAGCAAAAGGGCTCCTTCGCGCACGTCTGGTTCGGGGGCGCAACAAAACAAGGCCCGCGCAAGCGGGGTGCTGCGCCACCTCCCAGATTGCATGCTCGCGCCCGCCGTGCGTACACGCCAGGACTCGTTCTCGCCAACAAGCAGGCAGCGTATCTCCTCCATCTTGACTCCCCTCCTCCTCCTCCTCCTGCTCGTTGTCTTTCTCCCCCTACACCCCCTATACAACTAGTACAAGGTGGCGTTCGTCCCCCTACTACAACTTCTCTCCGCTCTCCAAAGCTATATATGTTACACTAACCCAGACTCTGTCCACGACCCCCCCCCCCATTTTTCTTTGATCTCACGATCGGGAACACAAGACAACACGGCGTGTGTGGCTACTGACTGAACTACATGACAGGCGCCTCCTTCACAATGGCAGCAATGGAGAATGGAGCGAACTTGTACCTGCGTGTCGTGTTGGTTTGGACGATCGCGGGGGGCGGGAGGAACAGGCGAAACAGAGGGCGGGTTCGCGACGGGCGTAAGCAAGCCAGGGTTACGTGTGTGACCAGCAAGGCGACGGCGGCAAGATAGACAGATATGGAGAGATAGAGGCAGAGGGAGACAGAGACAGAGACAGACAGACAGATTTAGAGACAGAGACACAGACAGACACAGAAAGATAGAGACAGAGAGGGCGGGAGGGAGAGAGAAAGAGACAAACGAAAAATGTTCCCACGGGGGTTACGGACGCACAAAGACAGGGAGGGAAAGACAGCCGGCGAACCACAAACAAACGAATACACACACCCAGTGAACTCGTCGACCCCAGGTAACACTAGCGGCGTCTGGACCTGCCGCACGTGCCGAGTACAAACAATATATTGTTACATGCAGAACCACCTACACGTACCGAAAAAAATACTTACTGACATTACATCGTAACAACAGAGATCCACCTACCTGAGTGGCACCGCGCCCTGATCAAGAAACCCAACATGGCAAAAGCAATACAGTCAACAGTCCCTTCTAACCAACCAATCAGGGTGCAAGGGGTGACGCCGCTTGCAAGAGGCAATCACGCGTCTACGCATTGAACTAAAGCCAATGCACCAGCGCATCGCATATGGGGCTCAGTTTGAGCACGCCGACGGCAGTTGTTTACAAAATGAAACACGAAATAAAGACAGACAGATTCCCACGTCGATTTGATCCCGAACATCCCCGCAAACACGACAGAGGAGCGCACCAGGTCTCTCCAAAAACGAGCAAAAAAAAACTAATCCAACTTTCTCACCCGTCCGCCTTGTAGAACTTGGTCTGGAACTCCACCCAGTGCAGCCGGAGGGCGTGCAGGAAGCACTCCAGCACGTCCATGCACAGGATGACGCCGAAGGTAACCCCGGCGAACATCGCGAAGCCGATGAAGATGGCGAAGGCGTTGCCCATCTGGATGGTGGTGAGCATCGTCTTCTCCCAGAACACGGCCGCGAGCTCCGTGTGCGCCAGCGACAGCGCCCACAGCCGGAGGTACGAGGCAGTGTTCGAGACCATCCCCAGCACGAACTCGATCGTCTCGATGGCCTTCAGAACAGGATTTTGGTTTTCCATGGAAGGTGGTGCGCGCGGGCGAACAACATCGTGTGAGTGTAAAGATTTCCGGTGCAGACCCTCCTCGTCCGTCGCCCCCTACCCCACCTTAACTACTCCTAAACAAGGGGAACCACGTCACATAAAACGCAAGGCAACATCTCACAGGTACGCAAGGCATCATCTCACATCTACGGAAGGTAAGTCACCCCCCAGGGATCGCCCCCCCCAAAAAAAAAAAAATTAATACTTATTTACGCGTTTGAGAAACAAAACCTTTTGGCGCTCACACATGTACCTGGTGGATGACGATCTCGGAGAAGTCGTGCTCCTCGTGCCCGCCGTGATCCCCCCCCGCGGCGCCGTGCCCGCCGTTGTCAACCTTGTCCGATGAGTTGTGCTCCCCGGCCATGAGCTGGCTCTCGGAGCTGAAGCTGTCGTGCCTGGCGGCGGCCTTCTTCATGCGGCTGCGGATCGTCAGGGGCTTGGCCAGGAGGAGAACGGGGATGGACCCCAAGGCTAGGAGAAGGAGAATCGTCTAGAAAAAAGAGAAAGAAAAAGGAGACGACAGAAATTGACGGAGGGAGGAAGCGAAGGTGTACGAGGAAATTCATGAGCTCTTGGTGCGTGCGTGCGTGAGGGCCGTGTGTACCGAAATCAGAGTGGCGAATTCTCTGCGGTGACATCTGGCAAGTAGGTCGGGACGGCTTCGTGCGATCTTGAACGGACGGGATCAATAAAAAAGAAGTAACGCCATGAGATAGCACGTTCTTATTGCACTGAAGTGGGAGATCGCTGAGAGACGGGGAGGTGAAAGAAAGCAAAGCGCGAGCACCAGACGACGCGACACGATATCATAAACTGGAGAGACAAACAAACCGGAACAACGGCCAACGACGCCGGCAAGAAAATCGAATCGAATCAAG
Organism: Ectocarpus siliculosus; assembly: GCA_000310025.1. Taxonomy (NCBI): domain Eukaryota; class Phaeophyceae; order Ectocarpales; family Ectocarpaceae; genus Ectocarpus; species Ectocarpus siliculosus. The sequence continues at coordinate 4,786,507 of FN649727.1, read as the reverse complement.
CCGGATATTGGGAGAAAAAAAGAACAGCAAACAAACGAAAGGCGTCGTGAACAACGAGCCGCACCGGCCGGAATGAGCTTGGTCGAAACGGATGATTCGACTTCCCCATTGAGCCAGAGTCCATCCGACGAAAAACACAACCACGACTATCATCGACCACCTTTGGATCCACTTGGGCCCCAAGGCACTGGGGAAAATATTTGTATGACTTGCACAATGTACGTTTTCCTTCCAAGTACATGATTTCTCTTCCCCTACATGTAGGCACGTGCACATTACAATCCGGGCTCGTCGGCGATGACATCAGACAACAGCCGCCGAAGGTGCGGGATATACACCCACTCCGGACAGAGGTCTTCAACATACCGTACATACATACCTGAACGCTGGTCTGCCCCGCGTACATGGGCTCGTCGACAGTACCCGGCGACAGCGCGATGTTGATGAGGCTCGTGATGAGGTTGGGCGGCTGGCAACCGTCGCCGCTTCCCCCGTAGTCCAGGGGGCACATGTCGGCGGTGGTGCTATCCGAGTCGCACGTCACGTTCTGAGGCGTGAGCCCGTCGAAGCACGTGGCGGTGTACATGCGGTAGTCCCAGTCGATGGACCACTTCATGAAGATCAAGACGATCATGTACCTGTTCATTTTTTGTATTATTTTAGGGTTTCAGTCGCGTTGGGAAAAAAAAGGCACCGTTAGTTGAAGAATGTATGGAAATAGCTTTGTGGCGGGGAACAAGCATAGTTCGTCTCATGCGATCTGGCACATCAATGAGGATTTAGTGAAGAGGGGAGGGGTCAAGGGTCAAGGGGACAAACGAACGCCTGAAAGAACAAATAAGACGTTCAAGAACACAACACCATTACCACCATTTACCGCCATAGACAACAACCAGCTTTGCCGCACAGTGTCCATCAACAGCCGCTACAATCTCGAGAAAAGAAAACGCACGAAAAACACCCGCCTAACGAACAGAAAAATAAAGGAGAAGAACGCAATAATAAAATTGAAAACACAAGACAACGAAAACTAAACTGGTGTGTGTTTGTGTGTACTCATAGTCGTGCATGCCGTAGTCGTTAGACCATTGACCTCGCATCCCTACAAAGCCGGGACGGGGCACGCCGGGTTCTCACCGGACCAGGCTCTAAACTGGGGGGGGGGGATACAAGGCTCATGAAAAAGAAAATCACAAGGCGTACCCGAAGAGGGATAGGACGAAGATGATCATGGGGATGAATTCGTAGAAAAAGTCGAGGGACTCCTTGAAGTACAGCGCGTTCATCGCCTTGAGGACGACACCGAACGTCATTTGGGTCACGCCCAGGATCACCGAGGTCTTCATCTTCATCGAGTTGAAGAAGAGCAGCTGCGAAAAAAAAAAAAAGGGAGACAAAAGACAAACACACAAGCTGTAAAGTCGGGGTAGCAGACGCGGTCCATGTCAAAACTGAAACAGCAGACGCAAGACATACCACGCAACAGGGGAGCGCTCGCCTATAAAATATGGTATACCGCAAAGTTTCATAGCAGACATTGCCCGCAGACACAACTATACGTCACGCCGCATACGACCACCGCGGAGGTGGGTGGCGCTTTGACAAACGCTGTGCATTTTTCACGATACGCGGCACATCTCTACGAAATATCAGCAACGGCGAATTGGAAGATGTTGTATGTAGCGGTACGTAGAGCGGGAAACGCGTTGCTCTTGCTATAATACAACCTCGTCCAGGATTGTACACCAAGGTGTAAGGACCGATGGCCAGAACAAGTGTGACGGAAAAAAAATAGAAGTATATACCCGTGGTGTGTGTCACATATTGTCCATGTCTAACCTCGTTTCCGGCGATGTGCCAAGCGGGGTCGACGCCGAAGGGGTACACGGCGTCGGCATCGCCGTAGAAGCTCACGCTGTCCGCCTCCTCGCCCTCCTCCTGCCGTTCCGCGACATGGGGCATGGACACGACGCAAGACATGCGACCATCGGGCATGGGGGCCAAGAGTTAGACGCGAGGGACGATACGAGGACATGACTACCGTCAGTAGTGGAAGACAGTAGTGGAAGACATGGTGTAGTTGTAGTAACGGAGGACAGGATGTAGTGCCAGTAGTGGAAGAAGACATTGTGTAGTTAGTTATTATGGTGGAAGCACACCGCCAAGAGAGAGCGGGGGTACGGTAGGGTATGGCAGGGTCAGTGCTCCTCGCTGAATAGGAACAACAGCGAAGGCATAGAGGACACCAAGACACACGAGGCACGCAAAAAGCACTGAAATATGGGTACCAAGAGAGGGTAGGACACATGGGTTCGTCGTAAGATGAACGAACGCAAGGCAGCACAGACAGGAGGAGACGTACAAAAGAAGTCGCCAAGGCAGTGTCGAGACACAAAAGCCCCCCCGCCCCCCCGCGGGGAGACAAGAAACAAACGCGTTTGTAAGTCTTCGCGCCTCTCATTCTTCTTTCAACATCCCCTTCCTCTCACCGTGTCAATCCCATCGGACCAGACCCAAGACGATCCGAACAGGTTAAGCGGTAGGGAGAAGAAGTCGTTGTAGATCAGGCCGGCGTACACGCTGAAGAAGCCCATCATCGTTATCATGTACCGTGCGAGATAGCTGTATGTAGGGGGTGAGTGGGAAGGGGGAGGGGGACTCGTTTGATGCTCGCTGGGCTTTCGGTCGGTTTGTACAGCTGACGTGCTTTTGGGTCGAAGAGCCCAGCGAACCTAAACAAACCATTTTTTTGTTGTTGACAAAGTCTGTTTTACAGCAGTCTTTGCACTTTCTACCAAAAACTGTTACCCACGGGGGAGATATCGCTGTACCAGGTATGTTGCTTGGGAAATCGTAGAAACACAGGTAAATGTAGTGCTCCGCTAACGCTATGAATTAATTCACTACCAATCCTCGACCCGTCTTTATCTTGGATGGATATTGATTGTGTTATAATTAAATAAATAAATAAATAAGTGGATGCACTTACAGTCCACCAGCAAGCTCGCCCAAGTCCCTGCGACCGGCCACGCTCCCGTGCGTGAATACGAGGAAGAGGCCGAGGAACATGATGACGGTGCCATGCCCGATGTCGCCGAACATGATGCCGTACAGGAAGGGGAAGGACGCCGCCGTGAAGAGGGCGGGGTTGGCCTCTTTGTACCGGGGAACGCCGTACGTGTCCACGAATTCCTGCCGGGTGTTGTCGTCGTCGTCGTTGTTGTTTGAGAGTCAACGTTCAACTATAGATAAAAATCTTCTCTCGCGTTTTATGTTTCTGGAGCATCGTTCAACTCCAGATATATCCTTCTTGTCCGTCGTTCGTTGTTGATGTTTTTTTTCGGTTGTTTCATTTAACTCTATTATTAATAGATTAAATCTCGTCTCTCATTTCTTCCTTGTTTCGGGTGTGTGGTGTCTGAATCGACGTTCAACACTAAATAAACCTCGCCTCGCAAAAAATCAAAAAAGTTTGGACCGGCTTATACCATCACATAACCTGTGATTTCAAGAGCCCCATCTTGATAATCCGGTGCTTACTCAGCAACAACCAGCATGCACATGCGAGGAAGGTAGATACGAGGGTGGGCGTACTCATCTTTACTGCTATAGGGGGGACTTCCGGCCTCAATAGCAATCCTTGAAAACACAACAGTACGAGGGGCATGGGCACCTGGAAAGCAATGGTGAAGGCGTTGAGCTTGAAGTACGTGGGAGGGGTGGGCCACGGCTTGGGCATCACCTCCACCATGGACGGCATGCCCGTGTCCATCTCTGCGTGGGCCCTGTTGACGGCCATCTGCACGCCCCCCATGCCCTCCTGCACCACCCAGCCCTCCCCTCGCAGGATGCCGCGAACGTCCGGTCTGGAAAGCAAGACGACGTCATGTTCATGTTCATGTTCATGTTCAGCAAAAAAATGTCAGACGAAAGATGGGAACAGCAACCTTACGTTCATGTTCAGCACGAAATGTCAGACGAAAGAGGGCAACAGCCAACCTGTATGTTCATCATGTTCAGCAAAAAAAAACAGACGAAAGAGAGCGGCACAGCATCTTCGACAGACATGCTGACGCCGTTCGTTTGTGTTTGTAAAACGTTCACAACCAAACTGGGGGACGAAATTTCGCAACCAAATCGCTGTAATCAGTACAAGGTGTGAAAGTGTTGCAATAGTCGCTGTTATAGCTTTTGGTGTGGTTGGTGGGGTGTTGACAGTGCCCGGAGGTTCATGTCCCTCGAGTCCCTCCCACGAAAAGGAGAACGTGGCTTCACAAAAAAAAAAGCGCTTGGAAAGCGTTGGTGGCAGATGCGAGGTACCCAACGGGGCACGGAACTAAACTAAACGAACAACCCATCCCACAAAAACACCATACGCATACCTCAAATAGCAGGTATGAGTGCGTGTTCGGGGGGGGACGGGGGGGGGACGGGGGGTAATCCAAGGCTCCAAGAAGAAAAAAACACACACGAGACGGGAGACAGCAAAGCGAGCTGCAATACCTGCCATATGCATCGTTGGTGGGTGGTTTCGCTCGAGGTGCGAGAACGTACAGCAAACAAGGACGTACGTTTGCGTATCATGATCATGATCTCACTTGAAAGTGTTGAGGGTGTGGTACACCGCCTTCTCGCGAAGCACGGTCCACGTCCAGCTCTCCAGCCGGTCCGCCGCAGTGGCGCATAGGCTCATGCGAGCATCACGGTTCTGGACGTGACGAAAAACAAAACGGTGAACAGGAAGAAGGGGGGGGGGGGGGGGGGGGGGCGGAAAGGGGGCCCCCGGAGGTGAACCGGCAGGGTTCAGGGGGGGGGGGGGGGGGGGGGGGGGGGGGAACCCAAATTTTTTGCCGGCCTTAACGGTTAAACCATTTACCCCCCCCCCCC
>FN649727.1:4764665-4778338 GCA_000310025.1 Ectocarpus siliculosus | reverse complement strand
CCAGTTGTAGCATGGGTGTTTTGTGGTTGAGGGACCGGCTCCTCGAGTCCTGTGAGGACGGAACTCAAGTCGACTATAAAGATAGATGATGGGTTTTCCACGTTGAAGAAGGTAGTAGGCTTGCTGAAATATGCCTCTCAGCGTGGAGCGGGTTTTCAACAGGTGGCGCTGGCGCACCAGGACCTACTCCCCCCCCCCCTCGCTGGCTCGCTGGCGCCCGCTTCCAAGCGGCGTGTGGGGGGGTGTACCTGTCGGGATACCGCCCATGCCGGGGTTCGAACCCCCGGGGTTTACGCATCCCCGACTATTGGGCAGCCCCCGTTTTGCAGGTCGCATAGTAGCGGCGCAGGGCCTTACGGTACATAGTGCTTCCGAGGCAACTCGGCTACTTCGTTGCCACAGCCGCGTGCGTGCCCATCTCAACGGCTCGCTTATTCGCCCTTGAACGTACGTGTGTGGTATGTGTTACTGCTTGCGTCTGGTGCGGTGGGCGGGCGACCGTCCCCAACGACAGGAAGCAGAACAGGTAAAATAGGAAGAGATAACACGAGGGAGTGGTACGTACAACACCGCAACTGATTGTTTCTACCCCCGTATTGTGGCCTTCCGAGGATGGAGTCCTGGTGGATTCGGATCATTTGTCAATCCTGGTCTTTAGTATAACCTCATTATTTAGTATCTTGTTGCTGCTGTAGGTCAGTTGATTCCAAAATACGACTACCATGTTGTAGACTACCATGTTGTAGCCGTACTTGGGCGCTAATCTCTGCACACAATCAAGGCCAACGTCTACAACTAGACAAGAGGGGCGCAAGCATCTCACAGATGGATGACTGAACCGCAAAAACGAAGCACGGGATCGAAGAGCCGCACGAAAAATGTTCACTGCATGACAGCAGCGCTATGTCCGTGCCGCGCAAAAGCTGTCGCGTCCGCTATCTTCGCCCCCAACAGACTGGCAGGGAACTAAGGTGATGTACAACGTTTCGCTGTCGAGACGACGTGATCACTATTCTCCCTACCTGCACTCCTCCCCCGCTGACCTGAACGGACCCCCGCTCCACGTCCTGGTACCTGCGTGCGCCCATCGACTGCTCCTCGATTTGCATGTGCGGCATCTGGTCACAGCAAGGGGGCATGCGGGTACAGCAGGGTGGGCGGGGGGCGTGGTCGCAGTAACGGGTGACAAGGGGCCACGGGGGTAAATGTGGGGCAAAGACAGATTCGCTGCCACAGCAGTCGGGGGTCTGTCCGCCTTTCCAAGTTTAGAACCACACGAACTGCGGCCATCGTTTTCGTTAGAATGGGTCGCACGGCAGAGTCTACCAAAACAAGGCACTTCGTCTTGAAGCGCAGAAGACAGTTTAATCGTGTGTGTGTGTGTTTTGTTTTTTGGAATTGCAGTGTTTGGGGACGCTACGCATGGCATCTTGTTAAATCAAATCAATTCCACGGGTGGCCCTAGCCCCCCAGCACTACACCAAGCAGCACAAGTGGTTCGGAACGAGCGTGGTTACCGTCTACTGCTGTACAATGTACTCCATCGAAACCCAACACCGTGCAACACCAACAAACCACGAGGACGACGACAACGACGACAACAGCAATGGGGGGGTTGATGGTGCTGAAAGGTCACCTCGGCTGCGAATAACCCCTTGGTCTTGAGCAGGACTTCCTGGAGTTCCACCTGATGTTTTCGCGTAGCGTGGACAAAGGGAAAGGACGGGGTCGGACAAAGGGAAAGGAGACGGAAGGAAAAAGCTCGATACACATGTACGTTCAGGGCGGCGGGAGAAGGCAGATACAATCTTGAAGCGCTGCTGTGTTGTGCAGAACAGCAGCAGAAATATGAAGTAACACACGGCTGTACCGGAAAGCCAGCCAGACTGTTGTTCGCTACGTTAGGATCGTGGTACTCCTGGTAAGGTAGGTCCCCGCAGTACGCGTTACCCCCCTCCTGTTCTTGTCGCCCCCTCTCAACTCTTTTGGCACGACCACAAACGCCGGACGACTACGCTACTACTACACCGGAAACACCCACGGCACCCCCTTGTTCCGAACAGGGGGGTATGCACAAAATAAATGGAGGAAACATAGGCGAGCAAACCGGCCTTCTCGTTTGGAGCTGGTCTCCGTACCACGCACGTGCGACTTCAAGGCAGTTACAACCATAACCACAACAAGTACACCACATACCGCGCAGCAAAGACAACGAAAGATCTGCGGCATCTCTCGACCTTCTCAGTGCGGGCTGCTGTTTTGTTTTCTCATCAAGAACCTGAATCTTGACGGTCCGGTTCTTAACACACTCTTTGACGATGTGTCTATGAACCCTGCATGCATGAACACCCCCCCCCCACTTCTCAAGCAGATGCGGCAGATAGAGTACACGACAACGGCATCACAATGACGACAACATCATCAGCAAACGGAACAGACCACCATCAGTCACCACAGAACCAACCACATACTTCCTCGCTTACCTTCTCGTTGTACTCGCTCGTGAGGCGCTCGTTGTACGTGTTGAGCTCCACCAGGTGCGACTCGAGCGCCTCCAGGTCCGCCTCCAGCTTCTGCAGGAGGGCCTGCCCGCCCAGCACGCTCTTCGCCTCGGCCCCGCTACCCACGCCCTGCGCCGACGACGACTGCACGAACGACTCGACGGTGCCCGCACTGGCCACCTTGAGGTCGAACTTCTTCACCTGTGATAAATACAAGTAAGTAGTGTAGTCTTGAATACAGCTAGCGTCAAGCTGCTCACAGCGGCTTGTGCTGTCTTGAAGTTTTGGGTCGAGCTTACTGCTGTGGTTGTTGCTGTGGCGGTATAGTATTTAGTCGTTGTCGGATGTAAACGTTTTGTTCCGTGGCAGCAGGAATTTATCGACGTGAGCGCAAAGCCCTTGTAGCTTGAGTAGGTGTTGCTGTGGTGCAGAGGCGCGCGCTCAGCACGAAAATGGTGCAGGTACACAGAGGCCACAGCACGGAGCTGTAAGCACCGCAGACACACAAAGCGGGGTCCGTATTCACGTACAGCAGTACTGCCATGTACACGGAAAATTCGGTAAGCGACGGGAGGCACTAGCAAGGGGACACCAGTGCTTTTCGCCGACGATCACGAGGCGGAGATCAACGTAGCCGTGCTCTGGCGGAAGCGCGAGGAAACTCCATTCAGTCTGCAACGGTACACAATTGCTATGAAGGCCGCAAATCGCGGCTGTGGATATCAACAAGTACATTGCTCTTCAGCATTGACTGAAGTCGAGATCCAACATGTCTGTACTTGGAACCCCGTATCCCACTTGGTTTTAATACTCGTGGTTCTTTCTCGAGTCGAACAGCAGTGGAGGTGTAACAGTCGGAGGACAACCCTCCCACTACCTGCACCCTTGCTGAGTGCTTTGGATTCTACACGGGGGGGGGGGAAATGAAATTGTCAAAATTGAAACCAGCAAGGCAAGGCCGGCCTGAGGGCGCAACGGCGGGCAGCGAGATAGGGGCACAAGGCGCCGTAGTGATATGTAAAAACGTTATTTAACCCCTGTGGGTCTAGGCTGGACTGTCAGATATTTTTTTTTGCGCCAAAAAAATAATGAGAGCGAGAGCGAGCGGGAGAGAGAGAAGTGCAGAGAAAGACACCAGCGTAGTTCTGCACACGCAACAGCTATCTCCACCTGTAGGCCATGAGGGAAGCCGGCGGCAGGGTGGTGGCCACAGACAGGGTCGTAGAAGGGTTGATAGGTGGTCGCGCTGCGGTCAGTAGGGCAGGTTAGCTGTGTAGACTTTGAAATGATCAGTCGTCTAGCTGGCTCAACTAGTCTATTTCCGGCATATTGTAAATGATCAGTCCAGAGAGGGTAAAATGATCAGTGAAGACCCATAGCTGGTATTTGTATTTCTGTACTTCTCTGTTCTCTGTCCCCCCCCGAAACGTGCCCTGCCAGCTCTCTAGCACTCCTGTGTTTTTCAAACAACAAGCACATCCACCAGCACACCAGCACACACCTGTACCTCGTGGTTTCCTAGGTTCGGGCGAGGGTAGTATGTGTGGCGCTACGAGTGTGGATGTGTTGCTGATATGTTTTACTCGTCTACAGCAGTAGTAGTATTGTAGCGTTTCTTGCAGCTTCTCACACAATGGCTGCTGGATCTTGGGAACGATTTTCAAATTGTTGGGAGATGCAGCATACCAATGCTGTTTTTTCAACAAAAGAAGAGAAAATTTCTAGGATATCCTCGATATCTGGGCTTCGGCAGGGCTTGCAATACCCCTCCCTTTTGCTGCCCTCTGCTCTTTGCTGAAGTGGCTACGTCCGGGCGAGTGTATGTGTGGTGCTGCGAAAGAACACGTATGTATGTATGTATGTATGTATGTATGTATGTATGTATGTATGCATGCACACACACGTTCATGTACATGTACATACGGTGAGAGATTCATGATTTGGCATTGATTGGCCCCATTCCCGAGACCTTGATAATACCCGCTGTCACTGACGTCTGTTCATTGGTCAGCCGGTTAGCGCGGGTGCTAATAATCTAGACACACCCTACCTATGGACTTGCCAATACACAGCGCGAAGGGCTGCAGGGTGGCAACTCCACGACTTGCCACTACGCCAGCATTTGCAAATGATCAATCAATGATCAGCCAGAACGCCTGAAGACTCAAAAGGGTTAAAAAATGGTTGCTTTGTACACAGCAACAACTCCACATTCTATCAATCGTGCGCTTCTGCACGCATCCAGTATAAATACATTCGCCGTGCGTTCGTAGTCATGGATTACTCCTGTGCTTGCTCGTGGTCGCTGAAACCATCTTTGCCGGTTGCATGCGGAGCTATGCAATGCATACTTGTCGTTGGCTTATTGTAGCCGTTCTTGTTGGCAATACTTGTGATACATACCTCCGCACACCCGCCAAAGGTCGTGTAACAAGTGCTGCTTCGTGTATGCCTTCTACTGCTGTACCTGGTATCTGTCAACAATCCATAGGTAACGAGAACGGTGGAGAGACGCACCTCCTCTCCGAAGAAGGCAAGCTTGCGCTCCAGCTCGTCGATGCGCTTAATGTACGCCACGTATCTCCGCTGGAAGGCCGTCAGCTCCGGGTTGAGGTCCGTGAACTGGATCATGCCGAGCTTCCCCAGGTCCGAGATGCACGTGTGCGCGGCGTCCTCGTTGACGATGATAGAGACATAAGCCATATCCTCTGACCGAAACCATCTCGCCATGGTTCTGCTGCTGCTGTGTTCGTCCGGCCACAAGAGACAGAGAGGGCAAGGGACGAAACACACAAGCGTAACTGCTGTGAGATGTGGTGGCAACGGCGTGTTGAGTCATTGCCGTAGCTCGGCTACTGCTGAGCACACGCTGCTACTGCTGAGCACATGCCATTGCTGCTGCTGCTGCTGCTGCTGCTGCTGCTGCTGCTGCTGCTGCTGCCAAGAGAGAGAAAGCACGGCACCGAAAGAACAGGGCGAGAATAATCGCGAGGATGGAATCGGTGCTGTACCGAAGAACCTAAGGTGCAATCGGCCAAACTCATACCAAGGCTGCACGTAAACGTCATCAACAGCTAGCGCCAACACCTGTTCGCTCTAGTCCCCCTTCGGTGTCAAGCTGATGCCTCTCTGCTAAAAGGCTTCTGCTGCTGGTGCTGTGTGTGTTTTGGCGTGACAACAAGCACTTCCCAATTTGCCACTTTCAGAACTGACGATCACGTGTGTACCTCAGCAAATTTTGTTGGCAACACTGGTAGCCTCACCTTGCACCCGCGAGGGGGCTCTCAGTCTCTCTTAACGAGAGGACGGTGTGTTCTTTGGAGCCGCCTTCCAAGGACGGACGGCGTGACCTGCCTTGCCTGTTGCCTGTTGCGGCGAGCTGCACAACTCGCCGGCGGCTGGGGACCGGCGGCTGGCGCGCGGTAAATAAAGAATCCGAACCATCTGTTGTTGAAACCCTACGAAGAACAGCAGTCAGAGGAACTCTGCGCGCGAACATAATGTGTCTTCCTTCTTTTGCCTTATATTTACTTATTTACCTCTCTTCCTTTGTGTGCAGCTCACGAGTGTGCGTCCAAGTGTGCGTCCAAAATGCTTGAGAATGTCCACCAATGTAAGTAAGGGTCTGTGGAAAGCGGATTATCCCTCTCGACCCTGGAAGCACACGATGCGTGTCTATCTCTTTTACCCAGTTAATTACATCGACATAGTAGTATGGGTGGACGTTTGAGATTTGTAGTAGTAGTTGGTGGGGCTCTCGCTGTTATCCATGTCCTCACAACACCACGTGACAGCGGGCATGCAGAGTTTTGAGTGTGGACTCGCAGGAAGAAGCGATGCAATTTCGCCATGATGTAATTTGTAATTTGGCCATGACGTAACAGGTAGTAGGTGGTGGGTGCCTCTGGCCTGTTGGTATCACAACGCCTAGAACATATCTGACATTCGTTGTTCATCCTCCGACCGACGCGATTGTCTTCCGCGCAACGTTGTGATTATGATCATGAGAGACCTTGCGTTTGTAACAACACAGCCAAACACCCGGGGGCGCTTGTATCTGTTACGGCATCCCACCAGTTGCGTAGACCTCTAATCAATCCATACAACAGCTTTCATGAACACCTAAATGTATGCAACAGCCTTCAGGAACACCCGCAAAACCAACAAGACGATACAATGATACTCCGAGCGAAGAACGAAAACCACAACCCACGACGGCAACCACAACGCTGCAATTAAATACTCCAACTGTCTGCGGGAGGCGGGGACACACACACACAAAATACATCCCCGGGGCATAACATACTCCTCGCTTGAGGAGTTAATTGTACACATCAATCTCCGCCATCTCCAGCTTGGGCGTGCAGCTCGTTCGCTCCGCGGACGCCCTCAACAAAAAGCCGGTCACAGCCATGACCGCGTCCCCCTCGGACATGGTGAACTCCGGCTTGAGATCCGCCAAGTCAGGCTCCATCGGAAACGTGGCAGGACAGCCCACGACGTGCTCCTCCTCCTCCTCCTCCTTCTCCGGGCCACCAGCCCCCGCACCCGCCGGGGCGGCCGGCAACCGCCTGACGAACCCGGAGTCCTGGACCACGGTAACGGCAGACAGAGTGCGCGCCCACTCGACAAGAAACCGGTCTCCGGGCTGCCGTCTCGCCGGGAAGACGCCTCCGGCCAGGCTTTCTCCGAAGTACAGCGTTGTCTCCACAAGGTCTTTGCCGATGAGGAGGGCACCCTCCCCGGGCAAGTCCTCGGCGTTTTCCTCCTCCTCGGTAAAATTATCCCCCAATATCTGTCGTTTGGCGGCGGCGGCGGCCGCCGCGGCGGCGTTGCCGGGCGGCCCGTAGACCAGCAGCCCCCTCCTCCCCGGCGACTTGTCCGCTTCGAGAGTTCTTATCCTGGCGGCGAGGTTCGCGGCCACGAGGTAGTGCTCCACCGGCAGCAGCAGCAGCCACCCGGCGTCCGGGAACGCCTCCGACAGCTCGCGAAGCCGGGCCAGGTCGCCCCTCACCCCGGCGTGCTCCCTCCCGCTCGCGGCCAGCATCCGGCGCTGACGGAGGCCGCCCCCCGGCCTCCCCCACGCCGCCTCGATGCGCTTCTCGTCGAGCTTGGATAATCGGCGCGTCGGCGAGTACACTCCGATCGCGACCTCGGACAGAGCCTCGGCCGTCTGCGCGGGGGTCATGTCGCCGCAAGTGCACGCCCGCCATGACACGAAGTCCAGGTAGTGCATGTACTTCCCCGGCACGTAGTGGAAGAGGGCCGAGCGCTCGGGAATCATCGCGCCGCCGCCGCCGCCACCGCCGCCGCCGCCCACCGCTCTTGACACCCCCAGGCGGGGGTCGAAGTAGTAGCCCGGCGGCTCGTGGGGGAGCTCGTCGAGGTGCACCCAGCTGTGACCGAGGTGTTCCACCAGCCTGGTCGGGAGTTGGGTGGCAACAGCGCGCCCAGGTGTCTAGCAGGTTAAAAGCTGTGCAGTAAGGAAATGGCTTATGTTTCGCGTCGCATGATAGACGTCGCCGACGATAGCAGGGGGCGACGACCCATCATCGATGGTGGAATGACGCCATGCAGGAAGATACAGGCGAGTCGCAGTCGATGTACTCTGCTGTAAATACAATCACTGCAGGACAAGCGCACGCACAACTCGTATCTAGCGTGCGTCTACTAGAACAAAAGCGGTAGAGGCGTACCAGGTGTTTCAGCAAACAGAGGGACGCACACGCGAAACAGGATTTCTCATGCCGGTGCCGTTCTCATGTCGTGCATTCTCCCTCTATCTGCCTGCCTTTCTTCCTTCTCCTTCCACGACTCACTTCTGGAAGGCGATGTCGTGGAACTTGTCCTCTTCGGTTGCCTTGTTGACGTCGCCGCCGGAGCGCTCCACGATGCCTTGATACCACGGCTCGAGGTGCGGCGAGAGCTGTCGGGTCATGGCTCGGCTCGTGATGACGCTCGCGCCCCCGGCGACCTGATTTTGTGGTCGTGTTCCGGGTGGCAACAAGACAAACGGTGTTTTGTTGATACGCGATGATCACGCCGGAACACGGAATGCGATGCCGAGCGACCAGTCAACAGCTTGCACGCGACAGGCTGCCCTTGCTGCAAGTTGTTCCTGTAGGCCACGCCCTGTAGGCTTTCAGAATACGCTCTCGCAAGGTGCAGAGAGCGGCGGAAGAATGACAAACGTATAGGACACACGTCCGGTTTGTCGCCTATCGGGGCTGAATAGACTTGGTCCCTTAACGTCCACGACCACCCTGCATTTCAACGTCGAGCTGCAATTGCACGTATCGTTTGCTTGCGTCTTTGTAGAACCGGGGGCGGGGGGGTGAGTAACGGCCGACAATAACTGTTCACGCCCCGTTCTTCTGCATGTCAATCCGGTATGGACATTGCTTTCAACCCTGAAACACCAACATGAACACGCACCTTGCAGCCGAACTTGTTCCTGTGAACCATGCGCGAGAGAGCTAACGGCTCTTCTGGGTCGAAGGCCGAGAGGGCGTTGATGTAGTTGTCCAGGAGCACGTAGTTGTCATCACCGAGGACGACGAACCACTTCTTCGTAGGGTAGGCATCCAGCATTAGGCGCAGGCCGACGAAGGCCTTGCCCAGCGTGCTGAAGTAGTCGTCTTGCTCGATGCCGGTATCTGACCGCGAGCCAGGTGTGTTGACGAGGGCGGAGATTCATTCGTGGGGCGTGTATGATAAACCGCAAGTTGACGACAGGCAAACCGCTGTAATCTAATCAACTTCTACTGAAGCTGAATTTACTGCTGTACGATCAATCCCAAGAGTGGAGAGAAAACGCCACTGAAATATCCGCGTCTACTTCTACACGTGTAGAGGGAGGCATATCACAGGAACGTTTTCGGGCAGCCCATCGACGCCCCCCTCCTCGCGCCCCCCATCTTGCTCGCAAACATTCTTGCACGACACCTCTACACACATAAACTACAGGCTGTAGACTACAACGCGGATGCCATGTCGACATGCTACAGCAGCAGGCAGCAGCGGGTACAAGTATGGCTGCTACAACATGGGAACGGCAGACTCTCCTCACCAAGCAAGTGTGGCCGCGATCCGGGCACCCCTTCCCGAAACAGCTTGCTCTCCCGCACGCCGACCGACGAGGCCAGCAGCACCACCTGGGCCCGCCTTCCCCACGTCTCCAGCAGGGGCTGCAGCCTCCCCTCTGTTGCCAGGCTGTGCCACACCCCAAACACCACCTCCGTCTTGTCCAGCTCGAAGACGCACGTCTCGCGCTTGTTCTGCTCCGGCCGCCGCACTCCTCTCTCCTCGTCTGAGCACACCCCTGGAGAAATTGTCCGCGGCACGCATGCTCTCGGTGCTGCTGCTGCTGCTGCTGCTGTTGAGGAAGCGCTGCTTCCCGCAACGGAAAGCACGCGGCGCAGAGATTTACGAGTGCTCGGCGGAATTGGCCCTGCAGAGCGATCGTGGTAGTCGGGGTCGACACCTTCTGTGTAAACAGGGTGCTGCGGTTGTTCGTCTCTGCCGCCGTTGCCCGCGATGCGCAGGAGAAGATAGATGGTGATTACCTGGGACAGCGCCAGGCATGTCAAGACCAACGACTTCCACGAGGAAAAGAAGGGGCTCATCCATGGTGGTGACGCCGACGCCAACCGGTGTCGTCGCATGGTCTGGCTGCTGCTTGTGATAGATTGCAAGCACACAGAGAGGCACCGGCCGGCACTGCTGCGGGCACCCAGCTAGGGGCCCCGACGAGCATTCCCTTACCCCCCCCGGTGTAGCTCGCTTTACAGTCCGGCGAAAACTGGCTCTATTATCTTTGCCCGAGAGGATCGGTGGTGGCACAAACCATGTCATGTACGTATACGACGGTGCAATATGCGGGGGCTGTAAGCGCGTGGAAGCTGCAGTCCTTGGTGCTGCCGTTCGCTGAGATGTGCTCGATATCCAGACCATGTACAGGAGAAAGAAATCCGGCGGTGGAACTGCTAGCCGGATGTGTATTGTAGTGCTCAGCAGTAGAGCAAGTATCGCAGTATTCAGCGGCAGCAGCAGCAGCAGATGCTGTTGCAATGCCGAGTTGCTTAGCAGGATGTTCAAAAGTGCGTTCTGATGGGCGTTTTCGTCCCGTCTGTTCAATGCGCCAGTCTACACCTTCCGGCATTATCCCACCCGGGGAAGGTGAAACACAGGTAAACATCTAATGTATGTACTACCTACCGTTGCTGCTGTTGAGCGGCGACTACAGAGTAGACTATACAACAGAACGCGCCCGCACCATAGAAACTAGTACGCATACCTCAAACGAAATTCAGCTTACAAAATCAAACTTGACTATTGAAAGTCTGTTCAGAAGAAAACCTGCCTCACATTTTCCGAAAGAGAAGAATTTACACAGCACACAGCAGTCGTCGTGGACTTGCACACATCCTACTTAAAAATGGTAGCCTTCAACGGTGGCGACGAAATGATCAGAAGAAATGCAAAAGTGAGCCTCGGACCCTGAAATCGACGTTTCTCAATACTGCTGTCGTAGGCTAGTTTCCTTGCTACGAGCGCCTTCTACTTCAAAATAATGCGGTTTTACCACCGGGAGAGATGCGAAACCTTGAAGTCAGAGGGTTCACGGGCTGTAGAAACTGAACCACGGGCGACTGGGAAGACTTACGCGAATACCAATCTTTACATTGTCAAGAAACAGGGTACACGTTACTTCACGTTTTGGCAAACCTACAGACTACCGCCGTTAGCACGTGCTTCTGAAAGTTGTGTACCGCTGTCTATCACGCATTGAAAATGACAAACCACGTTGCTTCGATTTTAGACACTGAATTGTTGTCGGGGACAAAAATGCGCGTTCGCAAACCCAGCATACGGCGACATCAGTCACCGAAAACACAAGTAGGAACTTATGGCATGGCTACCAACAACGCGTGACACAGACGAAAAGCTTCGCTTTTCCCCAAAATGCACAGTGAAAAAATAGACGTCACCCCGGCCTTGCCACACAATCGTATCACGCGTACTACAATCAATCGAGGTTTCAAAAAACAATCATGAAACAAAATCCATCTCTAGACGACCTTGGAAAAAAAACGGAACGGCCGAACCGCGCCTTCCTCTGATAGCAATCCATCCCCGGCGAATGCAACGGGCAACTTAACGTACTTCACACACAAAAACTTTGGGGGTGTTGTTCCCCTCTTCTCTCTTGGCACAGCACGTTTGTCGGCGACGCGCAAGCGGTCCAAAAGACTTTGCCGCCGCCCGCAGCAGACATTTTTAAAATACCGTATCATAAAAGGAGTCCCAGCAATAAGAGAGTACGATATACGTACACGAATTCGAAAAAGGTTCAAGTACAAGCGGAGGCCTCTCCCCTATCCCAATCTCTCCGCGATCTCATTTCACGACGTCCGATCTTTACGAACAGAAACGCAGGAAAGGTGAGAAACAACAATCAAAGGCCAGCAATGTTGACTTTAGACTGCTGCTGCGGAAGCGCAGACAGACAGGTTTAGTCACGCTTATGCACAACGCAAGCGCAGCAGCCTCAAAACAACACCTCTTTCGAGAGACAAGAGGCAGGCGGTTCCACAAGCCGGCCATGACAAAAAAAAAAGAAAAAGCAGAAGACCGGGATCAAGCCGAGTAGATTGCCGAGGTCAGGTCGCGGTCTGCCGGATTGCTCGGGGCGGAGGGTATCGGGCGCCTCTTGTCCATCACCTCCGCCTCAGCCCGGTTCATCTGCCTCACGCCGGCGAGGATTCCCAAGACGCCGATGCACAGCAGACCGATCCACAACCCTTGCAACGCCACGTTGATGCCGTCGGACAAGTCCTTCCCGAGCTGGACGAACCGGTAGTCGTCCTTGGACGCGATCCCGGCGATGGCCCAAGCAACAGCCAGGAGGTAAGGCTGATCATAAAAACAACAAGAGCCGAGGGGGATGGGTACATCTGTGGGTGGGGTGGAACAGTTTTTTCTTTACTGCTGTGTCTTTTTGGTTCAATTATTTTAAATTAAATTCCTTTGCAAAATTGATCTTACTTGGGTTGGCATGTAGCTCATGATCATGGATCTCCATTCCGCGCCAGCTTGACTCGTCCCGAGAACCGGAGGTAAACGGGTGGCGGTCAACATCTTCGTGTCCATGCCCAAGACGGCAACAACGATAAGTTAGCAAAAAAACGCAACACTGCTGCGGCGGCTTCTTCAACAATCGGATCAACACACACACACACGCACGCACGCACGCACGACGCACGCACGCACGCACGCATGGGGACACCAGTCTCCTACGGGACACGGGATGCGGTGATAACCCTTGCGGCGCCACGGGAGGGCACCGCAACCGAAGGGGCACCGCAACTAGGACAATGGAGCACCAACCTGGTTGTGGAACACCAGCGAGACGAAGGCTGCTCCCAAGGCCGCCCCAACGAGACTGAGGATGAGGGCGGCAAGCTCAGAGCCAGTGTCGTCCCCCAGCTCGAGCGCCACGTTGATGTTGACGATGGCGGCTGTTGTCGTTTTAACACGCCGCGTCGTGTAGTCATATGCCAACAAGCGCACGCACATGTTTTTTTTTTTCGGCAACGCGCAACGTGGTTGGAGGGCGGCGCGCAGTGGGGAAGCACACCAGAGGTTTTAGCGTCCAAAGGTCGCCGAACAAAACAACGTTGCGGTGTGTGAGGAAAGAGAGTACTTTTTCCTGTGGGAGTATGCATATTACACCTTCTTGCTCATGACGCTCTCCTCCGAGTGTGTCGCCACGCGGGTTCAACAGCTGCTCGAGCGATGAGTTATTTCACGACGTCAAACGTATCGTGTATGCGATGTTCGCTCGCTCACCCGCCAGAGTCCAGCCTCCGTGCAAGCCTATCGGGAAGTACACGCCCCAGAAGGGGAGGGTGAACAACGTGATCCCCTCCTCGCACTGCATCAGGCTGAGGGCAATCACCGCCATGGTGAGCGACAACGTGATAAGGCACAGGAGGATGGCGCTCACGATGAGCAGCTCCTGCGCGAACACGATGCTCCAGGCCGCCTTTTTTTATATTTTTGGTGTTGCAGGCGGGGAGGAGGTACGGATGCAGGGAGGGGTGGGGGGATCAAAAGAAAATGTAGGGGGGGACGGGATGGGAGCCGAGAGGAAGACGAGGGGGGGGGGGT
>FN649727.1:4734594-4763665 GCA_000310025.1 Ectocarpus siliculosus | reverse complement strand
GCGGGGGGGGGGGGGGGCGGCTTGTTTCACAACGTCGAAGCCAAGCGACGAAAACTCAACCCCGATGGCAAACACCGGGGGGGGACCTCGCATCCCTACAAAGCCGGGACGGGGGGGGGTAGAGAGGAAAGGGGGATAGACAAAGACAGAGACCAAGACAAGAAGAAAACGAGCCGTAATCGGGTCAAGGAGGACATGAGTGAAAGAAAGAGGCACCACAACGGCAAAGTGTGGAGAGGACATTCGGGGAAAAAAGTGGATAAATAGAAGATATGGGTAACACGCGCACAAGAAGCGGTGGCTCGGAAGCTCTCGCAAGCAGCTCCCTAGTCTAACGTTCACCTGGATGAGGCAAGCGATCGCGAACCGGCAGCCGACGCCGTCTTGCACGACGCGAGAGTCCCGGTTGCTCTGGAACGCTCCCCAGATTACGAAAACTGCCTCGAAAAAGAAGATGACGCCCCAGATGGAGAACGCCCACCTGTAATACGCACGTGAACAATCGCACACAAAAGAAGCAAGTTGAAAGACATAGAAGAAGAGTGTTCTTCAATCACTTGAATCTCGCAAAAAAAAAATTGGCTCCAGTATCAAAATCATGCGTCACGCACGAGCTGTGTACAGTATAACACCCGTTAAGTCTTCTCTCGTGACGATCACGACGCTTGGTGAAAGAAGCTAGTACTTCGAAGTAGCGTAGCGCATTGGCGCATGAACGCGCGCACGCCGACCATCAACTACGACTTGTCGTCACGCACCTTTGATCAGCATGAGACAGCCCGTCGACGAGACACGCAACCCCGTTGAGATTGCTCGCTGGGACTTCTTCTAGTTACAAGTGCTACCGGCTGGCCATTCCCTCAACCTCTTCTCCCCAAGACATACACAACGAAAGGACGCCATGTCTTTCCGTTCCTTTCCTTTCGCCTTTCCTTGCCTTTCCTTTCCTTTCCCGTGAGTGGGCGGAGCCCAAAAACTACTGCTTGCATTTCTCGTGCACTGCTGGTCGTCTTACATCTCTCTCTCTCTCTCTCTCTCTCTCTCTATTTCTCTCTCTCTCTTGCGGTGGAAGGGTGAATACCGCAAACAGATGTGTGCCCTATGCGGCATCAATTTCCCACAGACCAGAACCATGACGGTGCACCGAATCGATCCAGATTCTAGTTACCTCGGGAAATGCTACTCAGGAGCGAGGGGTACAGCAAGTGCTGTGCGAATGCAGCGGAGTAGCGCTCACCCGTCTGGCGTGACAAAAGTCGGGTTGTCGTCAGAAACTTCGGCATTCGTAGCCCCCCACCAGCCCAAGTTGCTCCCACCAACGACCACAGCGTTGATGAGGTAGGCCACCAGGTTGACGAGCCACAACATCCTTGAAGCTGAACCTGCGAAAAACAAGACGTACAATGTGACCCCAAAATTACAACCATGGGCTACTCTCGGAGATCGTTCGTTGGCTAGTTTCGTTCCAAGGATTTGTGCGGTGAAGGGTGTTCATGCACAAGGTGGCGGTGTCGTGCGCTAAGTGCCTTGACGTGGCCCTCTCTCCGCCACGAGAGCAAGGATAAGTATACCCGACAGATAAAAGAACTGCAGCAACCAGACACGGAGTTCCCAAGAGGCGCATCTTGCAGTCGTTCCATCAGCCCCCCAAAATCGATGTATGATAAAACTGTAAGAATTTTGAGGCCGCACACCTCTCGCTCCCGCTTCAGACTAAAAGAGCACGCGGGGCCTGACCCGACAAGCATCATTGAAACACTCCAGATGGCGAAGGGAAAAAGAAATGAACACCATTTCAAACTCATGTACATACTCTGTACCCCACGAAAAATGTCTTGCTTCAAGAATGCAACGATGGTTGAACTTGGTGTCGCAAGCGCCCGCGAAGAGGTGTATGCATGGCCATGTCTACAGCAGTACGTTTGTTTGGATCCGGCTAGTAGAAAGTCCCGCACAGCTCCTCCAGCGGACACGAGAAACCCCTGATCCTGGGGATTTTACCAGCCTCGTTCTTAGTACGAAGCTTTATGATAGATAATCCTTCAGCAGTGGTGTACCAAGCGCAGCAGGTAGCGTCTTCCTGTACGTCGAATCGTGTCTATTGCAAGTACTGCAGGTTCCAAGTCTTCGTGACACACCACCACAGCTTCGCCGTCGGCAGCAGCGTTGGTAACGAACGAGGCCTATTTTGCGAGACAAATGCGTGGGCTCCTGGAAATCTGGGAGAAAGAAGCAGAGGGAAGACTGCAAATAGCTATTTGCGCTCGCGGGGAATTTTCCTCGGGCAACGTTGGTAGGCGTGCTTCTGCAGACCAATCAATGAACGGCTGCATTTCTTGAGTGCGCTATACATGGAGCAGCAGTGTTTTTATTTCCTTGCAACGTTAGAATCTCAGCTGCGCTGACATTCAAGCGTTACATACCGCCTGAAACAGGTTTCGCAGGGTGGGACGGGTCGCTGTCGGTCCACACCACGCCAGGATGGGCGCTGCTGCACACCTTACCCCACCAACGTATGCGCGCGGTCGGTGATAGAGCTTTCTGCCACCAGTGGAAGGACTCGTGCTTCGGTGCCGACAAAGGTTCAGATGTGTCAATTTGATGCAGGGCCAGCTCTATTTTTTTTCTTTTTAATCCTAATATGACCCAACGAATCCACTGTACCACTTTTTTTTTTTTTCCATCAATATTCAATATGACGCAACGAATCCATCTCTATCGAAGAAAATAGTCTAAGATAGATTAGCAATGAATCCATAGCACACACACACCAACACACAGCAGCAGCAGTGCAACTCTACACTGCATCGGTCAGCCAACACCCAACACGATGTATTGTCGTGCAGCATGATCCACAACAAAATCCCGTCGGATAAACGGGGACTGGTCCCAGAAACGGTACAATTGTACTTCCAAAAGTTAAAACCGTCGACCTTTGTGGCTGCGTCTTTCTTCGGGACCCACCCAAGCACAGGGAGGGAGGCTCGTGTGGTGTCCGCCTACGCTGTGCTGGTAGGTATTGATTGTGCCAGGCACCCCGTTCATGTTGCACCGCGCCGTCGGGGTCTCGTCGGGTTGAGGACAAAAACTGGCTCTCAAAAAAAATCCGTGAGTCAGAAAGAACACACACACACAGAGAAGAGAGAGCCCGCAGAGTCCTTCGATGGAAACGAAGGCACGCGCAAATTATGTACCATCGCCATACACTCTTCGCATACAAGGGAACCGACCGAAAAATAAATCGCATGGAAGCAGCGGCGCCAGCTGCAGCAGCAGCAGCATGATGTACTCATTACCATGCATCGGTAATGTTTTGGTGGGGTGCGTGATGTCTCAAACAGCAGCAACAGCAGATTGTTTCGCCCCGCCGGTGTCTTGTATCCAATGATGGCAATTAATTGATCTTTTGCGCACAATTATTGGGACCGCAGCAGCCAGCGTTGCGGTAAGGGACGCCGGGGATGCGAAGCGTCGTAAAATAAACGCCTGCCCTGGGAGCCATGAGCTCTTTCCTCGTACAAGGCGGACACCTCCTGCTCACGACCCTATGTCGGGGGGGGTAGGCTGCTCGGGAAAGCAGTAGCCGCAGGTAGCATTTTTGTAACGGCGCAACAACATCATCTGCGCACAAGACTATCTTTGTTGTCTAACGGAACCTAACGACAGAATCCCAGCACCAAACCAAACGACGCGCGCATGTGCTACATACATCACGGCAGCGTGGGTTCCCGTCTTCTGTCACCATTAGACGGGGCATGCACAGCCGGAGTTGTCAACACACTGGGGTCTTTGACGCGCCGTACACCCCCTGGTTGCTGGCTTGCTTGCGCTATAATGGCACACCTGCCCCCGATATGTAGCACGCCAGAACCTTTCCACAAGGCGTGTTTTACAACAAACAGGCTGCTGCTTACCTGATGCTCGGTGATCGCTACGTCGATCGCAGGTGACTCGGGTCTGGACCTGTGAGTCAGCGTTCAGCGGTGTAGTCTCCAGACTTGCGCAGTATAGAGCACTTGAGTAGTTGAGAAGCAATTGTTGAGTGACGCCGACGGGGGTCGCCAAAACGCGAATTGCCAAGATTTAAAGAATTCCGGCGAAATCAGCCAATCACAGCACAGCACAATCAGAGAGCTCCGTGGTTGTAAATGGAGGTACCTATAAGCCAGCGCCGCACGGCCGTGCACAGCGTAGTGGACATTCAAAGTCAGTCGCCGGTCTCTGTAGCTCTCTCCCCGCCTTTCTATCTTGAGGAATCAACGGCGTTGGCCTTCGCCCACTACTCTTTCCTTCAGGCTCCTCGTCAATGGACGTGATCGGGAACCTGGTGGGCGGGCAGGTACATCATTCAGCAATATTTTTAGCACACCCTCCACTGCGAAATGCGGTACATTGAAGGATACAGGTACATGCACTAGCAGTGCCATCCCGCGGATGATACTACCTCTTGCATCGCTGTGTTGGTTACAAACAGGAACTGTATACTGCTATACTTGTGCGTTGACTGCTTGCTGTCTCAACGGCCGGCGTAGTTATGGCTTTTACATACAGCATTACAAGCAGGCCTACTCTGGTGTCCTCAACATGCAGTGTCAATGACACACACGCGTTTGCCCATAGTTACCTACATACATCACGTTGACTTCCCTCGTTTTCGTCGAAGACATGCGCCGCCGATGGCACAACGGCGTCCCGGAACCCGATAGCTCGTCTGGTGGACACCCTTATGGAAGGGTCAGCAGGGGCCGGCGGCCAGATGAAAGGCCCCTCGCGACGAGACTTCTGCCCACAACAGCAGCAGGGAGGGCCGATGATGCGTGCCCCCCCCCCGGGAGCTGCTGCCGCTGCCCATGCCCACGCACAAGCTCAAGCTCAAGGAATGATGGGTCCGATGGTGGGGCCTAAAGGCAACGCGAGCCATCCCGAGCAGGTGTGTTTTCTGCGAACGACGACGGGGGGGGGGGTCCGTGGCTATTCTCTACTCCTATACTGGGGAGAGTAGGTCCTCCCGAGGTCAGTTGTAGTTGTTGTCTCTTTAGCAACTCATGCAGACTTACAGCCTTCAGTCTGAGCCACGATCAAACTCATTTTGTTTAATACCGATAAATTAAAAAAACTTATCGGGATATTATTGTAATTATATATAATAATACTTTACTCGGCATCCCTCGATTACGTATCCCTTACCATTTTTGTCGGTGTCGTTCGCATCTCCTCCCTGTATTTTGCGCAAGGCTCAACTGAATTTCATCTCATACAGTATGACGACCCCCGCAAGGCTCCCCCTATGTGAAACACCGTCCACCCCCACGGCAGGGTCAACACCGGCACCCTCACGGCAACAACGACTGGGCGCACGAGTTCGAGGGCGGCAACCGCGGACCTCCGCCGCACATGATGATGCAAAACCACCGCCAAGACTTCGACGGTGCGTGGGTCGCAGCGGCGGCGGCTGGCTTGCACCGGGGCCCACCACCACCGCCGCCTCCTCCTCCTGGTGCCATGCTCGCCGCACGGGGGGGGGGCGGCGCCGCAGCTGGGTGGGGGAACGAGTTCCACGGACAACACGAGATGCGAGGGTCGATGATGCACCAGCCGCATCCGGCGGAGCTTGAGCACCTGGAGGCAGCCTGGGCGGCGCAGCAGGGAGGGTTCGGGTCTGAGCCCATGGCGTACGGACCTGATGGGGCGCCGCCGCCGCCGCCAGCAGCGGCGTTCGGGCCTGGGATGGCGCCGAGACCTGGGATGCACGGCCAGGTAACCACTGCTGGTACTACCGGCGGCGGCGTAGCGGGTAGCAGCGGCAGGAGTACGGCGTTTGGCGTTGAAAGCGATTTTTTGGGCGATAGTGGTGTAGGAGAGGGCGCCGCCGCCGCCGCCGCCGCCTCTGCTGATGTCACTGCCGAGAGTCTTGTTAGCGCCGGCGGCGACGAGGAGAAAGGGGTTGGGGAAGGGCAAGTCGGCGCTAGCGCGAGGTCGCTCGTCGGGCAGATGGCGGCGGACCCGGATGGGCGCTTCCGCGACAGCGAGCTGCTCCGATTCGCGACCCGCTTGGGCACGGGGGGGTTGCGGGTCTCTGGCGATAAGGTGCCCATTTGCTTTCTTTGACGCCCTCCTTGAGAAGCGTTCTGCGGTTCCTTCTGGATGAGCCTGGTACGATCGAGGTTCTTCGTTCGGGACTTGAAGTTGAAGAGGAATATTTCGGCCCGTTGTTGCACCTTCGACGCATCGGGTGTTTTCTCTTGTAGTGACCGGAACTGCTCCTGGCGTTGCGCTTTGTCTCTGCTCGCGGCGCAGGTGGTTCCGGGCTCCGGGGAGGCGCAGGGTCTCGATGAAGCCTGGGCAGGGGGGGCATCGTCGCAGCAACAGCACCAGCAGGCCGGCGATCCGGCGGTGGCGGCGGCAGCAACAAAGGCGGATTTTCAAGTTGCGTACGCGGAGAATGAAGCCGCCGAGCAGCAGCAGCAGCAGGTGCGGAGCACAAGAGGATGGTACATGTATGCTTTCTGTGAGTGTATTTATGCTTCCTAAGAATGCGAATGGGGAACGTGATGGCGGTATTAGTCTCGTGTATGTTCTCGTAGGCTTCGTTTTCTGGTTGACCTCTATGGGAAGCGTGTGCCCTCCACATATATGTAGAAGTAGGTGCTCTGTATCGTGGTGTCAGCGGAACGAACGTGCGTCCGTGGAGTGCTCGCCTAATGTTCGACACATCAGCAGCAGCTCCACGCAAGGAGCACCCGCCCATTGTCGAGATCCGCACACACACCGCTCATATGCTAGATAGCGCCAGTGCCTCCCGCCCAAATCCCCGACCCCGGAACGGTGGCACTGGTTGCAATCGTTTTGCTGTATCATAGGGGCCGCTGGTGGGCTCCTTCAGCGACGCGTGGAACGGCCTCGATTCCGGAGTGGGGGTCCGCGAAGAGCCCTCCTTGAAACCGTCGGCGGCGGAACTGCTGTCCTCGGCCCAGGAGGAGGCGTGGTCCGACGGGAAGACCGGCCTGGCCCCGTGAGTTCCAGAGTTGTGGAGCTTCGGTTGTAGTGTTGTGGGTGGCGGACATGGAGGACCGAAGAGCTTCTAGCTGCCGGTGCCAAACGTTATGTTCGTACCGTTACCGACTCGTCTCCCCTCGAGATTCTTGCAGACAGAGGTCACGCGACCATCTTCAAGGCCTTCCTTGAGAGTGTTGGATTCAATGAATCCGTGTGGGTATGTACGTGCACGAGAGAGCTAATATTAGGACGATCTGAGAGTGGGTCCGAGGACCGTTGGAGCTCGGCAGTAGGCCACGAACGATTGAATGTCGACCCCGCCTTTCACGGTGCTGGAATCTCTCTCTCTCTCTCTCTCTCTCTCTCTCTCTCTCTCTTCTTCTTCTTGCCCAACACAACATGAAATCGAGTCCTTTCTGCGATTGGCAACGAGCTAAAGTTTACCCGGATTTGTGACCCCGCAGCCATGAATGAGAGAGGCCTATTAATATGTGTTGGTGTCTTTTTAAGGGCCACCGGCACTGGAAAAGACAGACTGTTTTTTATTTTGCTTCAAGTTTCAGCTTCGGAAAAAGGTTGGGGGCGTTAGAACACGAAGCATGTTGCAGCGTGTTGGTGCTGAAGGGGTTTCGCCTTGTCGTCAGCGATTCCCCCCCCCCCCCTCATCCTCCGCGATAATTGGGGATAGATGGTGGGCACAAGAGGCCCTAGAGGACGGGGATAAGATGTGCAAGAAATTTTTATGGAGTTTGTGGCAGACACGTAAAGAGCTCCCAAATGTTGGTGGTGTCTCTAGTAGGTGTAGGAACGGTGCTCCGTCTCGAAAGGGACGCGTGGTCAATGGTCAAATGACTACGGCAAGCAACAAATGAGTACGCCCCCCCCCCTCATCCTCCTAGAATTCGCAACACTGTGGTCGTTGTTGTTATTGTTGCCTTCGTGTTCAAGAAAACGTGCCGGTCTCTGCTCAGATACCTTCTTATCAACCGTACTGGCCCCAACTGATGCAGACGCTTTCCGTGGTCACAGGCCAACTCCCCCAAAGGACGTACGTACGTACGTACGTACGTACACTTATAGCATAGAATAGCACACTTCTGTAGGACACCAAAGGAACACTCCACAATGCCAATCTAGCTATTTCACACGCCCTCCCTCTCCGACCTTTTCCGACAGCGACTTCCAGGAGAAAATGGAAGCTGCGTGGAGAGAAGTGGAGCAAGGGGGGGTCGGCGCGGGGGCTGGGGTCGGCGACCCAGACCTCCAGGCGATTTGGGAGGAGTCAGACGACGACGCCGCGGGAGTTGAGACTCTGGATGGCGTTTGGAGTCGAACGGCAGCGACTCTGGAGGCCGGCGAAGGTGCGGCACGGCAGCGCGTGGATGCCTGCCTCGCGTGAGCAGAGAATTTGGGGGGGGTGGGGGAGGGGGGGGGAATGAGTTCCCAGAGGGTACGCGCGTGGACGTCTTCTGCCGGACAGTGGGCTTCGAGGGGAATGAAGGATGGAAGGCATTTCGGGGGAAATGCAGCTTTGGGTATCGTTATCAGAGTATCAGTTATCAGGGCGTGGATGACCGCCGGTTAATCGTTGGCAGGACTTGAGAGCACCCGAAGTCTTTGGTGTTTTTCGGAGGAGAGCCCGGCGGTACATAGCTCGGCAGCCTTCCCCCGTATACAATCCTTTCTGATTCAGACGGGAACCTCGCCGATGGACCATAATAGTCAGCATTTCCAAAGCCAACGTTGTCCACAACACGATTTATCTGCATATACAAGAGAAGGCCCCGGTATTGTTATTACGATTTATTTGTATGTACAAAAGAAGACCTCGGTTGTGTGTTTTGTAGGGAACTTGGAGGCCCCCTACGAGCTCAGCGCGGAGAACCGGTTCAACGACGTCGACAGCCCGTTCGAGGAAGGGGTTAGGCTGTTCGAGGAGGGTCAGATAGCGGACGCGGCGCTGTGCTTCGAGGCGGAGATCGCGAGGAATCCCGACAACTCACAGGTAAGTGTCGTTCGTTCCTGACATTATTTTTGGTTCTTGTGCTTCCGTGTGTGTGTGCGTCTGAGAAAGTGTGTTTCGTAATTGTCGTCGGTGGACTGCTGTTTTGTGTCGAATTGCTCGTGAGTGCAGCCGGAAAATTGTCCTTGTGCGGAAACAGCAAAAGCACCCGACTGGCCTCCACAATACGTGCTCTACAACTGGAACCATTTTGTTGGCTTTCGTGTGCGGGCTCGCGAGGCAGGCGCCGCGGGTGGTGCATACCGAGTCATATTTCAGCCGAGCGTAGAGAACAAACCGTCAAATTTATCAATGAACGAAGCATATTTTTCTTTGCGGCACACGGCAGCACTTGGTGCCACAAAATACATATAGAGAAGAACCTACGTTCGGCAAATGCGTTCCATGCATGCTTGAGACTGGAGCGTCTCTTCTGCCTGACCGGATATCACTCGGATGTTGATTCGCTCTCTTGCCGTTGCTGCTGCTGCTATGGATGCTGTTGCTGCCGCTGTTGCTGCTGCCGCTGTTGCTGCTGCTATGTTGCTGCTACTCCTACTGTTGCTGTGTTTTCTTTCTTCACCCCGTGTTCCGCATCGTTTTTTCCTCATCGTTTTTTCAATGGTACAAACCCGTCGCCTGTTTTTGCGCTTCTATGGCGTTTTATCGTTTGGTGTTGTTACTACCCCACTCGCGTTTTGTTGCGGTGCAGGCGTGGTTCATGCTGGGACAGAGCCATGCGGAGAATGACCAAGACCGATTAGCCATCTCGTGCCTCGAAAAGGCGGTGGAGATCGACCCGTACAGCCTAGATGCCTTGCTGGTGAGCGTCCCTTTAACTCCATCGCACGGGTTTTGCCTGTGAGCTTCCCGAACATGAACTACGCATGCGTTTCATGCTTGCATTGTTGTTCATATATCCCCGTTTGTTATCGTCCTATTCCGTAGTGTTGTGCACACCCGAACGTGCACTGCAGACGTGTATGGTGCTTGCAATTGTTATGCATAATTCTCCGTGTTCATATCATCCTTCGCCGTTTTGTTGTGCACGGACCCCCGTTCAGTATGATCATTTCTTCTTTGCTCATTCATCAGGCCTGGCAGTTCGTCTTGTCGGCTCAATCAAGTATTTGCGGAGTTTCTTGAGCTTGTCTTTTTGGCGATGTGTCCAGGGAGATCATTCCTGCAAATTCTTTGGTACCCAGGGTAATTATCCATGGTTCACTTCACTTCCCACCCTATCCCATCTACGTGCCCCCCGCGATGTTTTTTTCGTATAGTTTCGGTTTTATCCGGCCCCACATTTGCATACATCTCGCACGATCCAGCTGAACGCATCTTATTTAGCACAGAACATGTCATTTGTGTCGGCAAGCCGCCCACATTCCGTCCATATTCCATCCCATCCCATCCCATCCCACTCGATTCCGTCCCGAAACAGGCGCTCGGGACGAGTTACGTCAACGAGCTAGACTCTCAGAAAGCGTTGACAAATCTTAAGGCATGGGTTGAGCACAACCCGAAGTACTCGGGCCTCGAGATAGCGGTGGACGAGTACAGCGACGGCACTCTGATGGACGAGGTATGTATGCACGTGACGTATGCACATGGCACATGATTAGCAAGGCTACCAGCACCGCTATCGTATCTCTCCCATCATCATCATGCGGCATCGATGATAGGGGATTGGATCATTTTTTGTTTGCTTCGTTCTGTTGCGACAGTTGCTGTGCAACATGCCATACGCGGGATGCAAGTATTGTGCGCGTGCGTGCGTACCCGCGGACGTGCGTATTGTAAGAGCATAAGTTTATTTGTTGTTTCTTGCGCATGTGGGTGTATGTGTGCCAGCCGCGACACCCTTTCTTACCCCCCTCCAAGACCTCGCTTCCGCGTGTGGGGCATCCACCCCCCACCCCGCGTTCCTCGAACCAACGGGGCCCCTTTTGATGTACCGTGGTACCTCTCGCTTGTCATGCCATTTCCCCATTAGGTGATGCAGTTGATGATCCACCGTGGTACCTCTTTCGTCATGTCATTCCCTCATTAGGTGATGCAGTTGATGCTGCAGGCGCAACGGTGGGACGCGACGGACGCGGACGCTCACGTGGTTCTGGGGGTGCTGTACAACGTGTCTCGCGACTACGACAGCGCCGCGGAGGCGTTCCGAAGAGCCATCGAGGCCAGGCCGAACGACCACTCGCTCTGGAACAAGGTGATATAATTGGCTCCTTGTTGCATCTACACATGTTGTTATGTCTTGTCAAGTCTTCTGTGTGCTGCGGCCTGGTATTGTATCTACGTGGTATGTATGTCTTTCTCAAGTCGTATGTGTTTCTGCCACACTGTTTCCTGGAACAAACGGGATCTGCGGGGGGGGGGGGGGGGATGCCGCGAAGGAGTGTTTCGATTTTTCGCATGGCTTGTAAGGATAGTGCGGTTATTGATGGCGATGGCGTCGAGGGCGTGTGCCGGAGGACGGCTGCTTCTGACGGCGATGGAGGCTAGACGCGGAGCAATCGGTGGAGGCTTGTCTAGTCTCGGGAGGGGGGTGGGGTTCGGTTCCTGGAGTGGGGGCGTCATCTGTGGTGGTGCTGCTGAAGTGTTCTGGTGCCCTCATGTCTTGCTGTGCTTGCTTGTCCGGTAGAGCCGATGCCACAGGCGAGCATCAGCATCCGATTCGAATGTGCGCTTGGCCCCAAAACCTTTGGCCGCACGTCGCCTTCGCAACCGGCTACTTTCGCAAGACAACGGACTTCGTTCATGCACGCGCCCTTCTCGTCGTGTCTCTTCATTTGTTTTTTTTTTTAAGCTCGGAGCAACCTTGGCCAACAGCCGACAGAGCGAAGCCGCCCTCCCCGCGTACCGCCGTGCAATCGCTAGCAAACCCGGGTACGCACGGGCGTGGCTGAACATGGGCATAAGCCAGGTATAAAGCGAAAGAAGTTGAGTGTACGGATGTGCCGACTAACCCACGTTGCGGTGTTGTGACTCATAGACCCCTTCAACAGCAGTTCACGAGGGAGTCGCTTTCCATCATGTGTCTTGTCAGTTCGTGTGGTGAGTACACTTGGTACTGCTGTCCCAGGCGACATCTTGTATGTTGTACACTGGGTTTTATCAGGAAAAGAGCCCAAGCCGTACAAAAATATTCTTGAGAGGTTTTGACGTGTGTCTTTGCTGCCTTGCGAGCTCGCTCGGCCATGAAAGACATGGCCCGTTTTTTTCATCGCGTGTGCTGGTCGGTCCTTTTGCTGTGTCGCGATTTCCACGTGTTTTGCTCCGCAGGCGAATCTCAACCGTTACGAGGAAGCCTCGTCGTGCTACCTACAGGCCTTGAGGTTAAATCCAGAAGCGAAACACATATGGTGAGTTCAGTACCACGCAACACGCCGTGTTTCTACAGGAACGCCCACGTGTACACTCTATTTTAGTTGCTTGCTTGTGGGCCCCAAGACTTTTGTTTGCCCTTCTTGACTTGTCTGGGAACTTTTTTAGAAAGTAAGCATAACCTCACGGAAAGACCACCCGTTCGAGACAATACCACAGTCGAAGGGGATATGTTAAAGTCTTTACAGTGAGTGTTAGTGTTTCCTCTGGCATGTAGCGTCGCTCATCGCTGCGACAACATGGATCGATGTAAGAGCAGCACCGGCGGGGTTCATGCATCAGCGCCCCGGCCCAGCATCTCTCACTTCTGTCGTGTTCCCTTGCATCCATTTTCAATACCGACAGCCCCAGTCACGCCGTAAAACACCCTCCCCCATTCTCCCTACCCCTCTCGCACCTGGCCCTACCCTAACCTCTTCCTGTCCGAAAACGCGGGGTAACCTCTCACTGGTTGGCATGTTTTTTTTTTCCTTCTCGCCTTTGGATGGGGGGTTCGTGTATGTTCTCTTGGGGGTGGGGGTGGCGGTTTGAAATACAGCCCTCCATGCCGCTCTAGCCTGGGTGGCCATGGTGCCCGCGAAGTTGGTCGTAGATCAAGCAGGTTCTCCACAAGGCCTACCCGCCGACGCGAGTCTAACACACAAGGGGGGCTAGCGACGACGAGGACGAGCAGCTTGGGAATGAGCGAGCTGTGACGAGCGTCGCTTCCGCGCAAGCGTATTTTTTGTCGGTGGATGCATCGTCGCCGTCGTCGCGGTTTTTGATGGATCACTTGTTGTTGTGCGCGTTTTTTTTTTTTTTGGGGGGGGGGGTGATTTTCGCTTGTATGATGCATCCGTCCCGGCTGCCCCGTGTGCGTGCCTGTCGCGCGGCTGCCTCGTGTGTTTACGTTGTGTGCTTGCGCCGCCTGCGCCTGTGTGACCTTGGCTGGTGAATGAATCGGTTACCGCGGACAGGTCGTACCTGCGCATCGTCTTCAGCAGCATGGAGCGCTTCGACCTGGTGCAGAAAGCAGGCAAGGAGGACGCCGGGCTGTTCGAAGACGACTTTGACTTGGCCCTGCCCACCCCGCCGCCGTAGGCTCAGGCAACACGCTGCTGGTAGATAGATAGCTAGTTTCTTGAACGGGTACGGGTCGGTGGTGAACGCAAGCGGTTGAGAGGGTACGCCCAAGCTGACTGAGATTGTTATCTAGTCCTACTACCGCCCCCCCCCCCGTAACCACGTCTCATTCAGTGGTGGTTCCGTTGTTGTTGGTAGAAACAGCCGGTGTTGTTGACGGTGCAAAGTTGGTGCTGTTGTGTGTACGATTGCAGGGATATAACGACGGTGCGATTGCGATCTCGAGGATTGTGGGGCACATGTCGACGCCGTCGGCTATAGGCTGGCCCTGGCCTGTGCTTCACGTAAGGCGCGTGCATCGTGTTTCTTGCAATTGCATCCCGAGCCGTGGACAGGGGAAAAGCAGAGGGGACGTAAATGCACAGCTTGGTGTGTTTTTTGTTTCGTGGCGTCCATGGTGCCGTGCCACACACGGGATTTCCGACCTTGAAGCCTCTTCCCAAATACCGAGAAAGGAGTCTCGAAAGCACGGGTGGAGCAAACAATAATTCATGTGCAACAGCTATTTTAGCGCTGCGCCCACGCCGTCACTATCAGTGCCGTCCTCTTCAAACGTCCCCGAACGCGGTCCGTGGACACGGCAACGCCATCACGCCCCCACCCACCACTCTCTTCCTGCCGTCGACCCGTCCATCCACATCACACGCGGGTGTATTGTTGTGTTCTCTTGTGGAAGACAGACGACAGGTAGATTATACAGACAGATCACACACGAGATCGTCGGGTCGACAAGTCGATCGACATGAGATTAATGAAGAGAGACGGACAGCACTACCGCAGCGGTGGATCGCTGCTGCCGCCGACGGCCGTCGACGAAGCTTCCCCCCCTGGACCCCTGCTTCTATCTCCTACAGCAGCAGTCTCGAGAGACGACAACGGCTGCGGCACCAGAGACACGGCAGCAAGGGACAACCCCTCCACAACGTCGGCTGTTGCCTCTGATGGTGGTGGTGCTCCTGGTACCGTTACGGCAGGTGCGTTTCCCGCAACCGCGATCGATTCCTCCGCACCACCAAGGGCATCATCATCTGCGTGGCCCCCTGCTCCCGTTACGGCCGCCTTCCCAAGGGCCGCTTCTCTCCCTGGCGAGCAACAACATTCGTCTCCACTCTCCTTTTTACTGGCCTCCTCTGTGATAGCAGCAGCAGCAACAGCAGCATTTGCGCCGATTTCTTGCTTCTTCCCTCGCTCTCCACCAGGGTGCTGGTCCTCGCCGCCGCTACCCCTGCCGTTAGCGCTACTGCTGCTGCTGCTGTTGGTCCGACGCAGCTTGCACACGAGCACCTCCGAGTTCTCGTGGTCGTAGGCCTTGTCCATGTGCCTCCTGGGCGCTTGCCTCACGGCGAAGTCCTCGCTCAGCCGAGCCCTAGAACAAAAAAGAAGAAACAATTAGAGTGAATCCTTCCCGCTAGATTAAACCTGCCCGGCATCTAACACTGCCACTCGATGTGCGGGAATCGGACTGTTGAGATGGAGTGTACCAGAGGTTTCCTCATTTCGAGGAGTTCCGGTATGCCGTCTGCCCGGTTATTAGAAAGCATGTACAACATCACGGTTTTCTAGTGAGAAACCGCCGGAGGCATTCCTTCCGATAAAACCCGCCTACACTTGGCGTAAGTGACTTCTTCGCGCTCGGTTTGCTAGTGAGAAACCGCCCGCGGCATTATTCCTTCCTTCCTTCCTTCCTTCCTTCCGATCAAAACCCGCCTACGCTTGGCGAAAGTAACTTTAGCCTCTGGCGCTCGGTTTTCTAGTGAGAAACCGCCGGATGCATCTCTTCCGATAAAACCCGCCTACCCTTGGCGATGTAACTTCTTCGCCGGAACAAAACCCACCTAAACTTGGCGTACGTGACTTCCTCGCGCTTCTCGCTCGCCACGAGCACGGTCGTCCCGCGGCCGGAGCACCGCGCCATCGACCAGACGAGGGACTCCACAAGGCGTTCGACGTACACGCAGTCGCAGGCGACGATGTAGTCGTACGGCGGGGAGAGCCCGTCCAGCGGCTTTCCCCAGTCATACTCGAGCACCTTTTTATTGTTTTTTTTTGTGGTTTAGTGTCATTTTGGCGCGTTACGAGACGCTGGGTGGTGTGATTGGGAGGGAGGGAGCACCACGTGGTCTTCTTGACGCGCAGCCAAAAGCAACCTGAATCGGGGGAAAGAGGATGGCGGCGAGGACGCTGCGGAAACTGCTGTCAATACACGATGTACATAGCACCTGAGACGTACGTACGCATGTCAGTATCTTCCCTCGGCATCTAGTGGCGGGACAAATTCTTCGGCCTGACCCCATACCACAAGCCCTGCCACGAAGCGGCCACGCCCTCAAAAAAAGCTTGAATCAACGTCCACCGGCAACATGAGGTTCCCGACCGCCTCTCCCAAAATCTCGACGTCGAACCCCATCTCCTTTCTCTCACTTTTGCTTTCGGGCGTGCGGGGGGGGCGGCGGCTACGGATTTTCCCCCTTTGCCTCTGCCGCGTGTTTCGTCCGATGCGGTAGTCGTGCCGGCAGCATCTTCCACCGCTTGCCCGCCAAGGTTCATGGTGACGTTTCGTTGGAGGAGAGGGACCACCTCAATCTATACGGTGGGTAGTGGAGTGCCCGCCCAGTCCGTATCGCAAACAAACCGCGCGATAGAAAGAGCAAGAAAGAGTAAGTGCAATAGCAACAACCAGACTCACTCGAGTCAAGTCCGTCAAGTCCATGGTGCGCGATTGTAAACACGGAGTGCTTTCCTTCTTTAACGACAGCCTTGCAGAGGCCTGCCTGTTTAAGATGGGGAGAGCATATATATGCTGGAGCATCCGAATCAGGGCGGCGGCTACACGCTTCGCTAAACCAGGACGGTGAAACAAAAGGCTTTCGTTCGCTTCCCGGCCTTAACCTTAACCTAGAACCAACCCGTTGTAGTGTTGGAGGGATGCTCTCGCCTGAAAAACCTTGCGCCGCCGTTGTCGTTGCTTGCGACAACCAACCTCGTTTCGCAAAACGTGATGAAAACGAATTTGGTGTCGCCACTTACTATACGTTCGTGCCCGTGCTCTGCAAAAGTGGCCCACACGCTTGTGAAAGACAAAAAAAAAAACGTGCGGCAATGAACGGACCATGTAACGTGGAGCCATGCCCCAGGCCTGGGCGCGTCATGACATCACGACAGCAGGCAAGCGAGTGAAGTGCCAGGTACAGCAGTATGTCATGGGAAGCCTACGCATTTCTCCTTTCTTAGTCAATGCTCAGTTAGTGACGTACTTGTGGTATCTCATGTCTCATGTCTCGGTTGGAACGTGAGCGTACGCCACGAGCTGGGATACACACAATTCCCATAATACTGCAGTACTGCTGTAGTATAGTATCTCACCAAGTCGGTGAAAGTCACGTGCGCACCCTGCAGGGCGAAGTACATCCCCGCCAAGCCGCACCCCGCGCCCAGCTCCAGGACCCTCTTGCCCTCCAGCCTTCGCCGGGAGTACAGCTGCGGGTTGCGCTCCATGTAGCGGACTAGAATCACGCTCGCGTCCCAGATCGTGGTGCCGAGGTTGTCAGAAGTGGGGTCCTTTTTTTGTGTGTTTTTGAGCGAAAAATGTGCAGAGGGCGCGAGCCACGGTCGGAATCCTAATCCTGCTCGGGCCAATGCTGGTCGGTTCCTTTTCTACATATCGCAGTTTCTCTTGAACTAGGACACGGTAGAGGGCGTCCGGGTGGGTATGCCAGAAGAAAGAGCACCTTGTGGGGATCGCGGGACTTGTGAGACCCATGTACATTGGCACGCATCACCAAGCGTCAAGCAAACCCAGCGGACAAGATTTTACTATTTACTACGTTGCTTAGAGCTCGTATTTTATTTTCGCCTGGGACTCAGGCAACATATGCAAGACTGCCCCTCTTCGTGCGACCTCTGCGTA
The DNA here is from genome assembly GCA_000310025.1 of Ectocarpus siliculosus. Taxonomy (NCBI): domain Eukaryota; class Phaeophyceae; order Ectocarpales; family Ectocarpaceae; genus Ectocarpus; species Ectocarpus siliculosus. Next base: position 4,746,248 of record FN649727.1, on the reverse strand, counting down.
GCTGTACATCCTTTGTGTGTGTATTTATTTTTCCTAAATACGTTTACATACTTTTGAGTGGTCCAACCGACTGCTCCAAAAACAGCAGACCGATTATCACATACGAATGCTGTATATTCGATCATAAAATAGTATCAAGAATACGAAGGCTCCACCGGGTCTCTCAGATTCCACGAGCCCGTTATTATGCATTTCGTCTTTTCGTTTTGGACGCATATAGTAGTGTCGTCGCGTTGTCGCGTGTGTGTTTCGTGTTTTTCGAATCATTGATAAAATGGTTTGAAAGTTTAAACGTTTGAATCGGCGGATCTGCGGATCGCTCACAAAAAAAGCTGACAGTCCCGCCACTTCGTTCGACATTCTATTTTCAAACCCTCCCCACTGAGCAACAGCGGCAGTCGCGCGAGCAGTATCTCATGGATGTGAACTGGTCCAGTACTCTTCTCTGGAGAGGGACAACGCAACCACAACCAGCACTAGGGGAGGTCGATAACAAATGTGGAGACACAGAGAGCAGACGACCCACACACGCGGGGGGCACACGAAAGAAAGATGCTTTCGGACGCTCCCGTAGAGGTGGCGTGTGGCATACCTGGGCGATGTTGAGCTGTGTGCCACAGACCTCGATGGGAACGACGTGTGAGTGATGGGTATTCCATCGTTGAAACTCCCCCATCGATCGCCACACACTCCGACAAGAGGAGAGTAAACACAACAACAAAGCCAGTGGCGATTTCGAAGGGGGGACGCAGATGATGGCGTTTTCAGAAGTAGTAGCAGGGGATGGGGGTAACAGGTGTCTTTGTGCAGGCCAGCCGCAGCCACACAATTTTAAATGTCCTGTTGTACACGAGATGGAGAGTGCCGATCCACACACGTTATTCGAGAGACGCCTTTATGCATGCGCATTCAGGCTACATGTATAGTATGCATGTGTCGCTTTGTTTGTGGCCGCAGTACATATATATGTAGATAAGAAACACTTTCTTTCGTTCAGAACGGAGTAGCCGGCCCCGGTATCGGTTGGAGAAGGAAAAATGCCTCATGTTGAAGGCCCCACAAACGCTTGAGTGGACACACACGAACAATCTTTACCGCGACCCCCCCCCCCAGTGTTCTCACTCCATCGGGTCAGGCAGCACCGGCAGGGCACGGTGTCGAGACTGACGCCATTCGTGCTGCCCTCAACTATCCCTCTGTTGGATGTCGGCGTTACCACGACCGACCCAGTTGGTGATGGGCACACGCCGCTCTGGGGGGGCTAGTACATCGTCGAGTCAAGCGCAATGCCCATGCCGGTATTTGGTTTATCAAGCGCGGTCCGCGTTTGTTTCCCGGAGTATCATCGGCGTTGAACCTACGAGATGGGAGGGAGGACTATGGCCGGATACTCGAGCGTTGTCGCGGTTCGCTGAAGGCGGTTTAACGGCTTTGAAGCCACCATCTGCCGCTCCTTCTGCTGAGCGCTCTTCTTCTTGGCGCAAGGTACAGCCCGATCGACTACAAGCCGTTCAAAGACGACCCAAGACAAGACAAGACATACACGTGGCGAAAATTAAAAAATAACACACTATCACTCAAAAGACAACTCCTCCAAGTCAATCCCCAAAAACAAAAACAAAAAAAACACCAACAGAGAGAAAAGCAACAAAAACAACCGCGTGCTCTCAAGTCTAAAAACAAACAACAGCAGCAAGCTACGCACGTGTAGCACCGGAAAGCAGAAAATAAAACAAAACCTTGTGGATACGACGTTGCCATACTTTTCCTTAACTTGTCACCAACATTACGCCACTTTTCTCGCGAACACATCACCCCCCCCTTGGGGTTGGGATGGACATGTACACCGATCGAGTTCAGCGGCCAATGAGCACCCTCGGCGGGGGGTTAAAACTCGCGGCACGCCGAGGGAATGCTCGCCTCTTCTCCGCAGCGCCCGTGTCGCCTTCTCCCGCCGGCCCAGCGGATACCTTTCCCACCCCTTTGGCTTTAATGCCACCGATGGATCCCCACCAACATGAGCTAGCTGCAGACCATGCATGCATGCTGGGGGGGGGGGGGGTCTCTCCCATCTCTCCGCCTCCAAAAAAACGCACACGCACAACCCTTGTCACGGCACGACGATATGGTACCGGCTTTACTCCTGGAAACACACTGCGGTGGTCCTACGTACACCTAAATCTCCCTCTCTTGACCCTGTTGCTCAGTGTTGCTCAGCGTCGTCGCCTCTTCGCTGCGGGCTTGGGCGCGGGCTGATCCCCTTCCCAGTCCCTCTTGTTGGTGTCGTCGCGCCGGGCCCGCTTCTCGAGCTCGTCCCAGTCGAGCCCCTCCTCCTCCAGGTCGTCGTCTCCCTTCAGCAGCAGCAGCATTAGCATTAGCATTAGCAGCAGAAGCAGCAGCAGATTTGCAGCGGGTTTGGAGTACGCGATAAGAAATGACAGCAGAAAACGTGGTGACGGTTTCGTACAGTACAGGCGAACGACATGCCTCTCGCGTACAGTATGCAAGCCTGACATGTAGTGTGTGTGTAGGAGCCAGCCATGTAGCAGTATACGCATCGCTTGGTATGCAGCGGTAGCCAGCCATGAAGCAGTGCGCAAAAACGGAACGGGGGGCAAACGTGTGCCACAAAGTTCGCCCAGAGTCCACGGTTTTCTCGCCCGTTTCGAACAATAGCTGTTTCCTCCACCCTGCGTGTGGCGTATACTAAGAGGAGCTGTACCATGCTTCTAGATGAGCCGTACAAAGTGGGCACAAGGTCGAGAACACAGCAACGGCAACGACGCCACAATTTGCCAGCAACAGCCAACGGAACACGCACATCGCGGCCACCACTACAGCCCTTAAATCAACCACACACATGTGCCCTCCATTCGACCACGTTTTCCGTGCGGTGGTTGTACATTGGCCCCCCATCCGACCACATTTTCCGTGCGGTGGCTGCTCCATGTACGTGTGCCCACCATCCGACCAAATTTTCCGTGAGGTGGCTGCTCTATGTACATGTGCCCTCCATCCAAACACATTTTCCGTGAGCTGGCTGCTCTGTACGCAGTTTTGTACATGGTACCTCTTCGTCGCTGTCGTCCTCAGACTCCTCGTCCTCCGAGTCGTCGCTGTCGTCGTCGTCGCTGCTCTCCTCCTCGGAGCTGTCCGCAGTGAAGTCGCTCTCCCCGTCGTTCTCCTCGTCCTCGTCCTCGGAGTCCTCCTCTCGAAGACGGGCCCTGCATTGCAGTCAAGTGGAAGGATCAAAAGCATTAGCATCAGCGTCATCATCAGCAGCAGCAGTAGTCAGCAGCAGTAGTCAGCAGCAGCAGCAGCAGCCAGCCAGCCAGGGACGGTAGCAACGACCACGCGAAGAAAGTAGCTGATGCCGCTGTCGGTATTCAAAACACAAATCTGAAATTTCACCCGTTTGGCGGAAAATCTATCAAGTGTGATTCGTTCTCCATGAAACATACAATGAGAAAAATGGGGGCGGGGAAAGGAGTGCTCACCATCCTGCGGGCTTTCTCTCTCCATCTTCGTAAGTGTCGAGGTAGAAGCGGTTGTCACCCCTGATATCTGCCATCATGGCCTTCCAGTTCCACGGCTTCGCGGTCTGCGTGTACGTGATCTCGCACTCCTCCAGCCACTGCATGATCTTGTTCAGATACTTGTTCTGGCAACAACCGCGACAACAAAAAAAAAAAAAGAAGAGAAAAACAAGAAGGGGACAGGGGTCAAAAACGGGCCTGAGCGCAAGGAAGCATGCGTGGTGAAGCGACACATTTAACTGTTGCGCGGATCCGGGAAGGCATGGGAGAACAGAGGAAGCCTCAAGCACGAGAGCCTTCCCCTAACAGAAAACGATTCTCTCGGGGAACATGTCGTGCGCACTCTAAGTTTCTTCTAGGCATGTCCGTCGGAAGTGCAGAAAATGTGCAACGGGATGAGCAGGGAAAAGTGTGTGTGGGGGGGGGGGCACAGCCATTGACCTCGAAGGAAGACACTGGCCTTCCCAGTCCGACCTTCCACCGCGCGACGTACTCACAGCACATATGTCCGGGGGAGGGGGGGTCTTGTTTGACAACTAACTGACCTGGTCAATCATGTCGATCGTCTTCGGCTCGCCACCGTTCTCCAACATGTTCTCCTGTAAAAAAGCAATAACAACATGGGCAACACTTTGAGTATGGCCAAGCATTGCCGAGCACCAACACGTCTGTAGCGTACGACTCATGAAAATATTAGAGCTGCAATCGCGACCGCAAACGCATCAACCGAAGCACCCAAGAGGTTTCGCTGTGCGGCACCCATCGATGACATCTGTGGTAGTCGATTCGCGCCCTCCGTGGGCTGGGCAATAAGAAGCAAGCAAAATTGTTTCACACACACACAGAACAGTAACAAAGAATCTACATTCCGTACAACCAAAAAGTGTTTCAAGAGCGCGGTCAATCCTACTGGCGCAAACACACACACTCGAGCAGACCACATTCAACCACGGCAAGCAGGCACACATTCACACGCACACGCACACGCACACCTTCATGATGATCTTCATGTCGCACGTCTTGGAGCTGGAGAAGACACGCTCGAAGTGCACGTGCTCGATCTCGTTGAGCGGCACAACGAAGAACGGGAAGTCCGTCACGTTGATCAGCGCGTACGTCGTCGGCTGGATGAATCCCATCTGTCGTCACAGCAAAAACAAAAAAAAGGGAACCACCCAAGGAGTTGGTTGTGGATAACGGGGCCTCGCTACAAGTTTGTCATTAATTTTCTGCGTACAGCAGTACTCCTGAAAGGACTTGAGAGAGCAAGTTCAGACATGTTCATGCGCTTATTATCCCTGGCTGTTGCTTTCAGCTGTTACGTAAATGCCAACGCTTGCGGGATCCGTTCCTCTCAAAAAGTACCGACCCCCTGCCGTTTTGATTGCCACTTCCTGAGTCGATTTTCTCACAAATCGGGGGTGACGCCGGCTTCATCCAATCCATCAGCATCCAGGCCTACCATACTGACTGCCGCAGTTCGTTCACCTCAACAATACGGTACCAGCGTTGGATCGACAAATACACTGAGGTTTCAGAAAATTGCTACTTTGATTAACTCGCAAAACTAGTGTATTGGTACGCGCCTCCTTGAAGGGCTTCCCCCCGAAGCCGAGCTGGTCGAAGGGGATGTCGAACTCCAAGCTCTGGCCGTCCCTGCTCGCGGCCTTCGTGACCTGTTCCGTGTTCGATCGCCACCAAGACAACCACAATATATGAAGTAAATAGATAAGAGTTGGATGTCGGGAAGCGATGGACCGCCTTCGCGGGAAGTTAAATACTACAAGGAAATAGAACAGGGAGGGGGTACGCAAACCATATTCTCTAACCCTAACCCTCTAACCCAACTTCCCCGATTGTATGCTGCATCCAACATGTTTGTTTAACACGAAAAACCTGCCAAGGCTACACCGCAGCAAGGCCAGTCACACGAAAACCGCAGCGCACAGCAAAACGAGCGTAGGCGTTGTTGCTGCCGTGCTTGTAGCAGACACGCATACCTTGGAGGCGAAGTCTTTGAAGGCGTTGTTGCGGCGCTTGCGCATTCCCCTCTCGCGCTGCTCTTCCATCATCTCGTCCGGGTCGTAGTTGGACCGCTTCACGCCGTCGAGGTTAACCGTTGCGTCGATCGCCTCCGTCGACACCTTGAATTTTTGTCGTACAGCAGCAAAAACAACAACAACAACAACAACATCTTGATTGAGCGCCACACACAAACTTTGTGCGCCTGGTAGTATTCAACACCAACAGCGTGTCGAAATCGTGTCGAAAGGGCTATGCGACCTCCTACGCGTCATCCAAGAAAAGACACAGGGAAGTTCACCCGCCTCGAAAAGTTGCCGCAGATGCAACAGCACCAATTCCAGAAATTGTTGTCAACACTGCGACGTATTCCCGTGGAGGCCGAATGTTACAACACGACACAAACTGAGGGTTTCTCCCCGATACTTTTGACCACATGACGTACACAGCCTTAACCTTTTACCCGACAAAGAAGGTTCACGACAAAGAAAAATAAAAATGCGGCCATACAATACTTCTGGTACAACACCGAAAACCTCAACTCACACGTTTCCGCACAGAAACCCCGGCAACACACGCCACGGAGGACCCGTGCCTTTCCGACTACCCTCGCAACTCTTTTCTCTCACTTCGTTCTCTCAGTCTCCCCCCCCGCAAATTATGCCTGCGGCTACAGGCAGCTCCGTTTTAGAATTTCCCTTTCCAACGTCTCCTTCCCTACCCCACCCTACTTCCCTCTCGACCCGACCATACAATTGCCGCTGGATGCAACACGATGAATCGCATCCATCACTAGCGGTTGTTCGCACACACACAAACACACACGCAAGCACGCGAGGACGCAAAACGCACCTGAATCTCCTTGTGCGCCTTCTTGCCCACCATGATGGGGTGCTTAAGGCTAAAGTGCAAGATGACCTTGGTGTCGATCACCCCGTTGCACGGCTGGTAGAAGGCGTGCTTGATGTTGGCGTATAGGAAGTCCAGCGGCTGCTCAGTTTTCAAAACAAAAACGAGGAACAAATAAAAAAACGCAAAAAATGTTTACGGTATTCTCAGCCTGTTCTGCACTAATGTGAAAGGGGGAAATCGTCCTCGACAGACACACGTTGGGAAGATTCTGACTATGTACCCTGGCATCTCCACAATACGTATGTCCTTGAGCTATTCGATCCCAACAACATTGCGTGCGCTTGACAACCACCAACCACCACCCGCCGTGCGGCGGAGCCCCCTTCATACCTTCTTTCTCTGTCTCTCTCTCTTTGTCATCCTGTCTGTTTTTCTGTCTATCTCCCCTCCCCCTCCCCCCCACGCCCATCTCTCTCGCTTCCCGTCCATCTCTCACCGCGTGCTTCTGGGACGTGAAGCGCAGGCCGTTCGAGTGCGCCTCCAAGGACCCCACGGTCTTGCCGGCCAGCGTTGGCCGCATCGTCAGGTCCTGCAGCCGCGGCACACGCTGGTCCTTGCTCCGGATGAGCTTGGCCTGCGTCACCAGGTCCGCCTCTTCCACCTACAGCATTAAAGGGGCACGAAGGCGGGCATTGGGTAGCTGGAGATGGATGGACAGTCACACGACAGAGGCTGCACGGCTAAGTTGGTCACCTCGCAACCTCCTCTTTGTTGGGATAAGTGTCGCGGCGCAATCACCTCAGGGATTTATGTGCTCACGCCCTGGCTCAAAAATAGGGTGGAAAATGACGAGGGTGAGGAACGCCTGAACACTCGTGATGAAAATAAAGGCAGGCACCACAGAAGGAAGGAGCAAGGTGGGGGTACAAACAAGAACACAACACCTAAAGTGTGGCCTTCGTCCTGTTTGACCCCGGCGAATGAGGCCACAAAACACACCGAACGGTTGTAAATACTTGCGTCCGGAACAAGAGGGTACTGGGGCGACAGAAAAACGCGAACGCTAAAGCTTACCGCTTTCTGCTCGCGAGTGCGCAGGCGCTTCCTCAGCTCCTGGATCTGGCGGTAGACCTTGTCAAGGTTCTGCCGCTCCAAGCTGCGGTAGATGAGCTCCTTCACGAACGTCGCCGGATCCCTGAAGAAACCAAAAATAAAGACAAGAGAAAGAAAAGAAACAACACACGCATTAAATAGCGTGTCGGCGTTTTCTCGTCCGGTTGTGTCCTAGAGTAGGAGACTGGCCTCTTTTCATTGGACAGCCGGGTAGGTTAGCGCGGCAGATGCTAGCAACAAAGACACGCGCACGCACAGACCTACACACGCACACGGACAACCGATCACACCACTTGCGTATCCGTGCGAAAAACAGCGAGAACCAATCAGCCAAGAAAAGCGGCGGCGGTAATCCGACCGCAAGCATGATTCTTTCCCGTCAACCAGACCACCATTCGACCATAGATATGCCGCTGCTGGGTTGGTGGGAGGGAGGGACACACCAACAGGCAAAGATAGCGCCAACGCCGGGACCGCAAAACGCTATCAACGAGGAGGGAGAGGGTGGCGATTGCCGACGAAACGTCGCGATTGTAATCCTCCTCTCGGCTGGCTCACCCAGAGGTGTGCTTGTCCACGAGCTTGGCCATCGTCCGGGAAGCTTCCTTGCCGAGGGACTGGTGGCGACGTCACCGGTGGCACCGGTGGCCCATGTATGTGGCGGCGGTGACCACATGGCGTCGCCCATTTCGTCGTGTTGAAAAGATCCAACATTCGATGTCCCGACAACAACGCGGAGAAGACGGAGAGTGCGGGCGGGGCGGGGCGGGGCGGGGGGCAAAGTTCGGGTGAAAGTTAGCAGAAGCAAGGTATATTGTAGTAGCATGCCGAAAAGAAACGAGTGCGAGATCTATTGTTGTTTGGTATTTTTGGGAATGGTAAGGATGCATATGTATAGCCTAGACCATTTGTCGGGGTAAGTTTTTAATATTATTAGCACACGAGGACGACGGCGACGACAAGTCTCACCGCCCCCGAGGTGAAGAAGTTGATCCGCAGGTAGTGGCAGTGGTTGTCGGGGTCGGGCTGGGTGACGTTCTTGATCGTGTGGATCGACAGGGGCACCGGCTGTCCGTTGATGGGCGCGAACACCACCTCCTTCTCCATGTCCACGAACAGCTGGTTCGGCTGCACGCGCCGGGGGTAGTCTGCGGGGTCCTGCGGTGTTGTTGTTGTTGTTTGGTTGGGGGTGGCGCGGGGTGGCGCGCGCAGCGTGGTGCAATAATTAGCTGTCGCCGTATCAATGTTTGGCTGTAACGCTGGTGGTTGGCCATATAATTGCGTTGTTGTGGTTACCACACAAAGAGGAGCCAAAAAGAGACGCCTACTTTTAAGCGATAGACACGGAACAATATAACAGCAGTGTCACCGGACGTTCACGTGTGCTGGACACTGGACGCCGCTCGGCGTCGGCCGCGCTTCATGCCCCGCGCGCATACGAACGGGGTGGGCGCGCGTGGTGGTGGTTGTGACGCCCAAACACATGGCCGTGTTCTGAACGGGCGCGCGTGCGCAAGTCTGGACAGACTTGCGTCGAGGCTAAACGGACGATGCAGCAGAAGCCACACAACACGACCAGGTGCGCAGATACTGCCGCAACACGATTAGCCCTTAGCACTGCTCGCACCACACCTTGTAGGCGGCGAGCTCGTCCACCTCCTCGCCCCCCTCGTCGCCGGACCCGTCCTCGCCCCTCGCGCGCCGTTCCAGCGCCGCCGCCCTCTCCTTGGCCCTCTTCTTCAGCAGGGCCGACATGCGCCCTTCCCGCTGGCTGGTCAGCTCCTGCTGCTCTTCTCTGTCTCGAGGTTAACGTACGGTGGGAAGGTTCGGGTTTTTGTTTGGGTTAGAGAGCAGCACGAGGGCGCAAGTGCCGCCGGCTTGTCAACGCCTGTTGCTCCCTCTGTGCCCGAAGTGAGATAGGTTACCGTGGATAGGGGCATGGGACAGTGCAGCATACAGCAGCACGAGTGTTGGGCTAGTCCCGCTGGCTGGTGAGCTCTTGCTGCTTCTCTCTACCAGTGTCAGCGGTAGCGGTTAGGGTTTTTAAGGCTAGTCCCGTTGGATAATCAGCCCTTGCACCGTGAGGTGGTTCGCCCTTGCATTTTTTAACCTCTCGTACGTTGTGCGTACATGCACGACAACACGCCAATTTTTTTGTTCTTGTGGAAGACGACCGATTCGAATTGTTCGCACGAAAACTCTGCCTCCCACAGGGACCCCTACCAAAACTAAGACAACCACCCACCACCACGAAAAATGCTAGACACCGTCTCCCACCTGGTGTCAAGCATCTCTCCCCCTGTCCCCTCTCATTCATGTGAAACCACCAGCCACTGCCACCAAACAAATTAGACGCCGTCTCTCACACATGTAGAGACCTCTCCTACGCCAAAAAAAAAAAACGAGTCATCGTCGTCATCTCACATCTTCCCCTTGTCCCGCATGCGCCGCGTGTTAACCGCCCCGGGCAGCCTCCCGTCGTCCCCACCGTCCCCTCCGTCGCCCTTCTTCTTCCTCCTGCCGCCGCCTTCCCCATCCTCCCCGTCCTCGTCATCATCGTCGTCGTCTTCGTTTTCGTCGCTGCCCCCGTCGTCCCCCTTGAGGTTGTAGCAGATGTCCTTCCACTCCTTCGACTGCTTGGTTAGGACCTCCGCCCCGGTCTCCCTTACCACCACGGTGTCTGTCGCCGGTGGAAAGCCGTCGTCGTCCGAGTGTACACACGTCGTCGGATGTTTTTTCTCTCCGACTATGAGCTAACCAATCGACCCAGGCGCCGTGCATCTGCCTTGTCTGTTGGGACTGCACGTCAACCTATACCCGTGATGATCGTGAAGAGGTAGAGGCAGACACTGCTGGTGACAACAGACGAGACGCGTGAAGTACAACATCACCATCAAAAAAAAAAAAAAATGACAGCAACCTCAACAAGCCCGCACCTGCGATTATGACGGAGAAGGTTTCCATCTGGTAGGACGAGCCACCCTTCTTATCAGCCGTCGATAAAGGCACGTCCTGAAGGCCCACGCTCAGGTTGAACACCATGCCGTCTTTCATTCTGGATGGCGACAAAAAACAGCCACAACAAGCGAGATTGGAAAAGTGTGATACGAAGAAAAAAAAACAAGAGCAAAACAAAGTTGAAGGTATGCGTATGTAGCGTACCTTGATCGCTGTTCTTCTTTTCCTTCACTCTGAATGTACATTTCCATTCCAACCATACGGGTCATCAGCTGCTGCAAATCGCAAGAGGGTTTAGATCAAGCACCCCCGGGGTCGGAAAGCTTGAAGAGACTAACTAACAGCACCTTTTCTTCCTTTGACCGACATCCTCACGCGTGCAGCATTGCACAAAAAAAAGGTTTTAGCAACGGGGTGGATCACGCTCTACACACAAATTTATGGCGAAAAAGCAACAGATAGCGACCCCACCCTCCCGGCTCTACACAAAAATATATTGCAACGCAGCAGTAAAAGATGATGACCCCCCCCCCCCCCTGCCAACCAACCGCGGGTGCGCAAGGATTCCCTCACTTGGTTGAGTTCTTAGCGCTGATCACCATGGCCGACTCCCTGTAGTCCAGGCCCAAGGAAAACCCGAGCGTCTTCGGATACATACATAAGTAGCCATGTTGCCAAGAGCGGGGAGGGGGGAACAGAAATGCGTACACACACGTTTTGAATCGTTTGAATTTCACCAGCATGAAAAGTAAGTACAGAACCAGAACGCAACGCACACACAAGACGACGTGCAGCCGTACGTGATTGTGCCGAACTTAAAATTATTCACAGATGGTTCGCGAGAAAAACGACACCGACTTGTTCCACACGCCACCCTCCTGTATCTCTGAACAAGTTTCCCTGCTGGAACGGGACAGCCCCCCCGAAATGCGACATCGTGGATTGAGAGGGCAACTGCCCCGCCCCCCGCCCCCCTCCCCGCCCGCCGCCGACACCCCCCTACGAATAGGACAGGCGTGCCCCCCAATACAAGAAATATACAATCTATCGCTCTGATAACATGTGTGGGTGGGCATCCTTTGCCCGAGACTACCTCGCAAGCACAACAAGTCGGGCACGTACACATTTGTCTCTTGATGCATCCTAAACTTGCACCGAACTCTTGCGAGCCCC
>FN649727.1:4683824-4719840 GCA_000310025.1 Ectocarpus siliculosus | reverse complement strand
GAGAGGAAAACGCAGGCCCTCCTCATAGAGGAGCATCCCGCCCCCCCCCCCCCCCCCCCCCCGAAATTTCTCCTTCCTCTCCTCTATCACTCCTCGCGTGGTGCGGTGCAACGTACACACACCCACGAGGCAGACGGCTAAGGGTCTCCTGGTGAACATCACCGGCGGCGAGGACCTGACCCTGTTCGAGGTGGACGAGGCAGCTTCCAGGGTCACCGACGAGGTGGACGACAGCTCGGCCAACATCATCGTGGGGTCTACCTACGACTCCGGGCTCAACGGCGCCATGCGCGTGTCGGTGGTGGCCACGGGTGAGCGCGCGCTCCGCGAGAGAGGAAAAGACAGCGAAGCTACTGCTGCTGTAGTCACGTAAAGTCGTCCCCGCGTTTGTGGACACCGTTGTTTCCAGAAACATGGTGCCCAGCAGAATACAAGGGCAATAGGGGGGTACAAGATGACCGCTTGAATGATTTTGTTTTTTGGAGGAAGGCCAAGGGGTGTCCTAAGAGAGGGGGACAAAAACGAAACTGTCAAGTACAGTCGTCTCCGCTTTAGGGATACCGCTTTCCCGCTTTGTGGACATCATTGTTTTGAGAATCATGGTGCCTGCGGGGACAAAAACGAAAACTGTCAAGTACAGTCCTCCCCTCTTTAGGGGTACCGCTTTCCCGCTTCGTGGACATCATTGTTTTGAGAAACATGGTGCCCCGCAGAATGTAAGAACAACATGGTGGGGGGTACAAGTGCAAGAACGCTTCCCCGCGTTGAAGGACATTTTTTTTAGAGAAAAACCATGGGTATCCTTGAAAACGTGGGGGTGACCGCTGTACCGGTACTCTTGTACATAAAGAAACGTTGTGTGGAGACATGGCATCAAGACCAATTGAAGTGGTAGACAAATTGCTCGCGGAGGGACAGAAAAGCCGATGACTTGAGAGGGTTGTTTTCCGCCCTTGTGCCACCGTTGCTTGGCAAGTGTCCGCCATCGCTTTCTCGAATCGTGACTTCCCGTCGCCCTCCCCCCTTCCCCCTCCTGTCCGTGCAACACGTCCCCTCTCCCACCCCCCTGCCCCCTACGTTCCGTGAAACACAGGTATCGACGGAGACCACTTATAGATGTACTGCTGTGACCGACGGGGGGGGGTATGAACGGCCCATCAGCACGGGGAGCGCGTGGAGATTATTTCTCCGTTCATGATGTAGGGGTAATCCTATTGCAAGCTTTTGAGCTGACGATACACGACCCTTTGCAAAGAAGAACGACCTACTACTGTAGCCTGGGGTGGGAATGGGCTATAGGGCTAAGAAGGAGAGGTGGCGGGGGGAGGGGGCAGGCAGAAGGCACTCTGCCGGTTGTGGATGATCGAAAGACGGGCGGAGCACCCACCGCTCGCTGCTTGCATCCAGGTATACCTTTTGTCGTTGTTCTTGACCCTACTTTTTTTGGTTTCTCCCTGTAGAGAGGAGCACACACCGAAACGTGTTTGACGCGCGCGTACAGCAGAACAGGCTGCAATTGTTTTTGTTGGTGGACCGAACGCGCGTCTTCGCTTGTTGTGTACCATACACCCCACCGGCCGCCCGAAGAGCACGCCACCCCGCTATGACGTTTGTTTTTCTAGTGTTTTTACTTTCCCAAGCAAATGGAAATGTACGAAATGTTTACGCACAGCATGTTTTTTTAGTCTACAGGGTTGAAGTTGTGTAGAGGCGGCTCCGTTTTGCTTTGGAGCCGCCGCCACGCAGTTGGCCCTGTTTGCGTTGCGTCGTGTAGAGTCAAGGGACGTCATGGTTTTGCCCCCAAGAAGGGACCGAGAAAGCGATGGTTTGGCGACCAGGCGACGAAGGACGGTGCACGCTCTTTCTTGCAACCTCGGCGAAAAAAAGGGAAACGCCACAGATATATATGTGGAAGGTGCGCGTGCATGCTTCAACAGTGTCTGAAGAAATCCTTCCGTGCGAGTGTGCAGCTTATTTAGCTTTGTTCGCAAGATGAACGGCGTGTACACGATTGTTTCATCTAAACAAAAAAAAATGCACAGACAAGCGATGACATTGGAAGCGGTTCTGGACTCCGCGAGCAAGCAGTGTCTGCCCGCAGGGATCCTGACTGTTGTCTTCCCGATCCAAAGGCGAAAACGTGTACCACTATACGACAACTATAACATCACAGCGCGCTCATTTTGCCACAAATGGCGCACTAGATTACATGCCTTGAGTACACCCACCCGCTGCTAGACCATCAGCGGAGGCCAGCGCCAAAACACACCCATCTGTTTTTCATCTTGATTGGGTCTGTTGCCCCCCCCCTCAGACCTCTCCTCAGTTGGACACCCTGCGCTCTATTCAGTCATGTAGAGTTGGCACAGTCCCCTCTTAACAGGGCTACTGTCAACGATTACACCCTTCGTGATGCTGCAAAAGGAACGTGTACACATCCCAGGTGAAAGACAAAAAGCAAACTTAAAAAACTACGCCTCCCCTACATCACAAAGATTTTTCCCGTCTACGGCGCCCCCCACCCTACATCCTATATCTAGCTGGTCTTGGTCTTGCTGGGCTGGGCCCGTCTGAGCACGAGGTAAGGCGCCAGGAACACGGTTATCGGCTCTATCGTCCAAGCCACGTCCCCCACAAAGTTGCCCCACCAAGCTGTCGGTCCTGGTTGGAGTCCAAGCCATCGACAGGGAAATTTAGAGGAAGGGGTGTTAGGGGGGACGGGGAGGGACAAGTGAAAATAACACCGGATTTTTGGTTCATTCGCACGCGAGAACACAAGACGATACCAAGGTTTTACGTGGTGGAGCACGGTAACGTTCATGGTTGATATCCCTCAGATTCCGCGGGCCGCCGGGACGGCATGTGGTTTCCTTCCGCATCCATCTATATAAACCTCGCTCACCGGGAGGAAGCCAGGTTGTGAGCAGCGACCGCTGGGGGAAGAAAACGTCGAGAGGGATGGTGCCATAGCCCACGAAAGCCGCCACGTTCAGCGATATCAAGAAGGCGTCGAGAACAGCCTGGTAGAAAATCAGCGATGCGACGCACCACGACACAGGGCGGGAGGCGGGCGTTCGTCGGGAGGGGATGCGGGGTTACAACGCCACGGGAAGAGAGAAAAAAAACGAAAAGGGGGTGCAGTAGAGGTCCCTGTTTAGTGCCGGTATGTGATTTACCGCCACTATACCGGACCAGCACTATTCAAGGTATTGAGAACGGCGTGGAAAATTCGGCACGTGCCCTCCAAAAACGTCGGCACTATTCAACCGGCGCTAAGCAGGGACCTCTACTGTACTTGAAACCGTGTGACCTTTTCCACTTCTACCGTGCCACTTCACCCCTTTCCCCGCGCCTGTTCCTGCTTCTCTTGCCACGAACCCTGCAAGGACCATGCAATTCCGCCTCGCCCGAGACAGCTTTTCACGCACGGCATCCAATAGACACAACACCAGGCACACAGAAATCGAAGAAGAACCTATTCACCTGCTTCTTGGCGGCCTGTCCGATGGCCTGGTTAGTCTTCCAGAGGACTACTCGAGACAGCCTTCTCGATGCTAGACATGCCTTCCATGTGCTCCCTTTGCCGGAGGGGGGGGTGTTTAGTCAGCCATGTTGTTCCACCGGGCGCCCAGCCCATCGCCCGCCGTTGGCGTAAGCGGTGCAGTACATGTTTGAAAAAAAAAAGTTGGTTGGTAGAACGGGGGGGGGGGGGGGGGAGGAAAAAACCCTATCGTCACAGGGATCGACAATGGAAGTGATACCCAAAAACACGGCACGTAATGGTCTACCACGCCCTCTCGTCCCACAAGATCCTTCTACACACCCCGGCTTCCCACACAGCGTTCACTCTAAGCTTACGGCCCGAATCGTATCGGGAATGAAATAAATATTTGCCGATATCTTGCGCTCCCCTGCCTCCCATCTCAACCTCCCCCGGAAATACCGAAAAAGGAATACTTCAATCCTTTTCTCTCAAGGCGAGACTGTAAATCAATTAACAAAATCCCTATCACATTGAGCCGAAGAGACCAACAAGACCATTTCTCGCTCGCCACACTGCCGTGCAAATACACGGGACACACACAATCGTTCGCTCCCACGCTCGCTCACCGCAATGTGGCGACGGTCGGCGGGACTCGTACGTCCGGCTCCCACTTCCCGCCCATGTCGCTCCCCGACCGCGGCGCCACTAACTCCACCACGTCCGCGTCCGGCGGTGCTTCTGCCGGTGGCTTCTGCTGCAGGCGCTGAATGTTTTCAGAGTGTTGCAGAGGTTTATGCATACGAAGAAACAAATTGTGTACACGGGAGAGGGGGAGGGGGGAGACAGATAAATGTAATGGACAATAGTTAAGTATGTACGGTTAGCACGGGCGAGATGTGTACAATATGTGCTTGGTGTGTCGCCCGCCCCGTACAGGCTTCGGTGGCACGAACCGCTTTCTCCCGAATTGAGCGGGGTTTTGGTTGTGTTCCCATCTTGCATCAGCCTGTGGGTGTTTTGCGTTCGCGCGTCCCTCTTTACTCTCAGTACAGTAGTCATGTTTTATTGTGTTTCGGTACAAAGTAGCGCGCCGCCGGGGGGGCAAACACACACACGCACTGGCCTCAACTGCATCCATCAACCAGCATGTGTTTTGCTTTATCGGATTTGTGCCATACGCCTGTGCCGCGTACGCAAAAGCAACCGGTCCAGAGACACCCCTGGGTCCGTGCATAGCCCTGGGCTTGCGTATTTTCGTACCTGAACCTTGTTGCTGATGGCCCACATTCTCAACACGCCTGTTACGCCTATGGTCAATAAAACCTGCGAGCGTACGAAAATCAAGACGCAGAGACCGAAATAACACATCATCGGGGGTGGGGGGCTGGGGGGTGCATCCAAAACTAGTTTTGAAAACGCTGGGACCCTACATAGCGAAACGGATAGGGCGTGCTCGTTTGTGCCCGAACAGATTTGGCACGGTAGACCCCACGGGTAAGTACCGCAGCTGGTGGATGTTTCCGCCTAGCAATAAACTGGACACATGCACGCGGCGCTTGCGCGCGCACTCACCGCAAGGGCAACCTCAAGGATCGCTACCGCGGTAGCCGTGGTCATGATCCCGACAAGCTTCCAGGAAAAGCACGTGAGGCATATCAGCCTGAGCAGGGCACCAAAAAAAAGCGCGGCAAGAACAATGATGATCATCATCGTTTCGCGAGTTAGCAAAAACGTACGCGACGGACGCGAGTTGACGTGCATCTGCTGTCACACCCCTCTTCTGCTTCTATACAATATGTGTGTGTTGTGTCTTCGCTGATTTCGCCTGGCTTCGCCTTGGCTGCCTTGCCTATGTGACGAGCCCAGAACGCTCCATCTAATCTAGTCTTTTCTGCCCTTCTTAGGTGGCTGGATGAAAAATGACTTCCGTTCGCCATACTTTCCCGAATCATACCAATGTTTCGCTGTGTCAATTGTGATCCACCTTCTCTCGCGTGCACCTCCACCTGTGTTATTTACCTTCGCCTGGCACACTGTGTGTGTGCATGGCTGCTGTGTGTCTGTCTGCAACGTTGCCGCTGGGGGGAAGATAAAGCACTATTCGTCTGAAAAACGTGTGTGACGTATATGTCCGCACGGAGACTTACAAGTCCTGGCAAACGGTTGACAACGGGTTTCCTACAACTGCGCCCTGGCACGCACCCAGAAAACACCGCCGCTACAAAACATCTTCTCCGAGGGCATACACCCACGCTTGGAGCAGTCGTTCTTCGCCCAAGATTTTTGGGTGTCAAGGCCAAAGAGAGGTACAACGCACTGCCTAACAGTAAAATAATTGGCGTTGACAGGGTGCACCTTAACGCAAGCTAACATGTGGTGAAGTCGGCTCTCCTACTACACCACCCCGGAACCCACTCATCAGCATTGCTTGAGCATATGGGGGCATGGCCGGCACCACACAGATACAGATCTCCGTTTCCCCGCTCTCTCTTCTCACCCCGTGCCGATGACCAGCTGGCAGATGCCGGCGATTATCCTCCGGTTGTTGGCGGCATCTTGCCGCTTCAGGACGACCGACAGAGCGGCCACTCCCCTCGCCTTACCCTCCACGCCCATGTCGTACTCTGCCAGAGCGTTTCGCCACCTTCATACGCAGAGAACGGCGTCGAAAGCAACGTTAGCATGAAAACAACACCAAGCTGATGAGGATACAAGAAAACTATCGTTGTTGTTGTTGTGGTGGTGGTGGTTGCTACTGTCGTTGTCGGTGTTCTCTTTTGGGTGGCGTTGCACATGTTGATGCATGTACATAGATGTGTAACGTTTCTTCACAGGGAAAACGAACTGCACGAAAAAGCGGTGGCAAAGCAAACGAGAAACAGTTCCGAGAGCGTCTCACCTGACGATGTACTCCGCCATGACGACACCGCCCGCTAAACCCTGAGAGTCCAAAATAGACGACAAAACGACGGTTGGGGGAGAAAATCATGGAGGAGGAGGTACTGTTGTCTACCTCTTGGGGTGGTCATGACCCAAGCGCCCAAGGACAAACGAGTCTTCCGTTGCGCCGGTGTATCCATGGCGTGCGTAAACCTTCCCGTAACACAGGTATCGACGATACCAAAAAACTACAAGGGGGCTATCCGTTCACAAGCCTGAATGACCATCAACATCAACAAACCTTGGCGCCCTTGCAGAGGTTGAAGCCAGCCCCCGCCAGCTGCAGCACGCCTATCAAGCCTTCCAGACCCGTGAACATCTCCAGCTTTCCCGCTCCTCCGCCAGACCAGAACAAGGGGAAGGGGAAGGCCATGAGGGGCTGCATCATGGTGTACTCTGCGGGGAGCAGGCTCTTCAGCACGCAGGCAGCGTTCCGAATAAGCGAGATCCATAGCTCCACCATCCTTCTGCACCGCGTGCTGCTGCTAAGGTCGGGTTTCAGAACCGTCCTTTGGGGCCAGACCAGCGAGTGTGGCCGTGGTGTGGCCTGCGCTGTGCGGCGGACGAACGAAGATGGTGGACAGGGGCCCCGCAGAGCGCAACCAAACCTGATCTCAACTCCGATCGCTTCCACCCACTCCTCTTGCCTCTTATAGTATACCCAACGCGATTCTGAACACTGGAGACCCCTTGGGCGCTGACTGTTATAGTCTCAGCAGCCCCAACGGTTCTTCCTACGTTGAATGCTTGCTGAAAACGACAGCCCGCACACGCACAAACCCTTGAACGGCGGGACTGTCATTTTTTTCATGGTTGCGCCGCATATTGCATGAGGACGCCGGGAACATCCAAACATCACTTGATGGCCGTCTTCGCAGGCGAGTGAGATGTCCTCACCTCTAGCGTTGTATGCTACAGTCATGGCGTTCATCTTCTCTTCTTTCTGCTCGATGTGCAGTACCGCTGCCTCTCTGGGAACTCGTCGCATGTCCACTAAGCGGCGACAATACAACCAAGTATTTTCTGCTGCTTTTCTCTGCAGCAGCAGCAGCAGCAGCAGGGACCTCAGCAAGAGCGTGATCGCCACGAGATCATCACCTGCATGCCGACAGCAAGGACTACACCGCGCTGCCACCACCAACAGCCTCACGCCTTGGGTAGACAGATCACGTCGACAAGTCAGAGCCAGCGCGAAATGCAACAACCTCTTCAGCAGCAGCAGCAGCAGTAGTAGCAGCAGCAGCAGCAGCAGCAGCAGGGTGTCAACAGCACACCCCGGCCCCGCGCCACCTGCGCCACAGCTTTCATCGCCACAACAACAAAGAGCGAGGGCTTCTCCTCGTAATATGGCAGTGCTTGCAGCGCAGGATTACAGCAAGGAAGACCTCGAACGATGTCGGAGTCTGGCGGAGAAGCTGGGGCTGGCGCTAGTAGTGGCAAGGCAGGAACAGGAGTTGGAGGAGGAAGAGGAGCATCAAGGGGAGAGGGGGGAGGGGGAAATGCTGGCTGGAGGTGCTGCCGAAGCAGAACCCGATGGCTTCAAATTTACGATGCTCTTCGATGAGACCGGCCGCTTGGCGCTGGGGCAACCGGGGAGTGGCTTCAACCCACTTGTGGTGAGTCGATTTACCCGGGGTTATTACACAAGCACCCCTGAACGTCCCCAACTCCCGTATGCTATTGCCTACAACTCGTGCAATAGAACACCCAAGTCAATCTGGAGAAACGCCAGGTTTGCAAGACTCAGACTACAGAGAAGAACAAGATTACGTGCAGCTGCTGCGTCCGTGAATCGCATGCTTCTGCGTTGCCGGTTTGCAATGTCCCCCAAAGCATCACGGCTGCGCGTTCTGGTTCCTGCAGTACGTCCTGTGTTCAAATCTGGCAATGCAGCGCTCTTGTGTGTGATTCCTACGGCGTGATACCCTATCCATCGTGCCGAAGCGATAGTGACAGACCTTTCGGACGCTCACCATTCAACACCACGGTTGCACGCCCTAGGTGGACTTCTGCGGAGGTAAGACCGGGTACCGCTCGAAGCACCAGCAAGGAAAGACGGAGCAGGTGGTCAAGGCGGCCGCGCTGCCTAAGCGTCGCGCCGCCACGGCTGCAGCCGACGAGCCTCTCGGACCTCCCTCTCCGGGTGACGATGATGCGAAAGCTCCGTTGCCGCTTCTGTGGGACCTTACCGCCGGCTTGGGGACTGACGCGTTTCTTCTCGCCCAAGCGGGGTGGCGAGTGGAGATGTTTGAGCGGTCCTCGGTGGTTGCAGCTCTAGTGCAGGTACGATCTCATGCGCGGATCTTCCGAACCGTGGGATGCTTGTCGTAGATGATTGGCGGTGCTGGCCCAAAGTTGGCGACGAGGATGGGCCTAGTATCATGCTGCATGGTGTGCATCGCGGCGGCATCGAATGTGGTGATGGTATTCGGCTGGGTTTCTGAGCGCGATGCTCTCTGGGATCTTGGTCTGCTGGTGGACGTTGTACGCATGGACACCCTGACCTGCGGCGGTAACTGTTGCAGACGACATCGAGTGGTAGCGCGCGATGCCGTTCGTATTGAGTTGTATTGCCGGTACTCATGTTCCTCGATCGAAAATGACCGTGGTCTACACGAACAGGATGCTTTGGATCGTGCCCGGGTTGGCGACGACGAGACCGCTCGAAAGGCGGCATCTCGCATGAGCCTCACGGTCGCAGATAGCACCGAGGTCCTGGCAACAGCAGTGGTTGGGTCGTCGTCGTCGTCGTCAGCACCGGTGGCTAGAGCTGCTGTTGGTTTTTCCCGGCCAGATGTGGTTTACCTCGACCCGATGTTCCCCCAGCAGAAGAAAGGCAAGAAGAAGAAATCCGCGCTTGTGAAAAAGGGCATGCAAATGCTGCAGGCATTGCTAGAAGAAGAGGACGGGGCAGAGGGAGAAAAGAGGCAGCAGGGGACAGAGCCAGGAGGTCGTACACCCGACGGTGCCGGGGGTGGTGATGTATCGGGAGAAGGAGAAGCAGGGGCGGTGGAAGGCCAAGAAGAAGAAAGAAGGTTGTTCGATATTGCCATGGAGTTCGCGACGCGGAAGGTGGTGGTGAAACGACCGGTTCACGGTCCGTCTATCGTGCGGCACGTACAACCCTCGCACGCCGTCGTGAGCAAGAATGGCCGTTTCGACGTCTACGTTGTGCCTCCATAGCGCAAGGAACGGAAGTCCATGTATGCTGTACTGATGGACTCTTTAGAGCCAATCAACACAGGGCATGAGCGTTGCGGAAGAAATTATTTTGGGGCATCCTTGGGGGAAGTTCAATATTTCCGTGTGAATCCCGCCGAGTTTGTCACGTTGAGTTGAAAGAACATACGTTTGGATGAGAGAAACCGCGACGGGCGGGGGGATATCTAGACCTAAAACGTATGCAGTTCTTTCAGCGCTACCGTGTGGTACAAGCAACTTTGTGCAGGAGCACCGTGGTGCGGTGGGTGCGTCCAGCTCGAGATTTCAAACCCATGCTACAGCTGCAACGGTTGGTGTGCAATTTGCTTGTGGGAACAAAGAACATGAAGACTGCCCGTGTGCTGTTGCTTCGACAGCAGTAGCCGATCCTCGGCAAGCTTCGACCGCAGCCATTGAAGAGGCCCCATTTCCGTCGGCTGCTACCGAACCGTTCGCTGTTGCCGACCAACTACTGGTGTTGAAGTTACGTTGTGTCTTCTCATTCGTCGGGGCGCAATGGAGAGAGTAGAGTGAACGGCCTCCATCGTCTCCGATCCGATCCTTTCTCCTCCATATATATATTTCTTTCGGCGAACGTGCCCGCCAACAAATACTATCGCGCCGGCAAGTCGCATGCCCAAAAACTCGAGGCTCCCATGCACCATAGCTTCGGAACGGCCCCAGCTCCGCTCTGCCACCTTGTCACCACCGTGCCCCACCGATCGTCGAATCCATCACTTGTTGCATACTCTCGCCCATTTGTTACGCAAGGCGCAGAACCTAGATGAAGATATATCTCCCCCCACGAACTGCCGCTGTTTCGTTGTCTTGGCAGCACCGCTTCCCGTTGTCTAACTTACAACCTCCAGTAGACCACACGCTACTGTCGCACCTCCCACCCATTTCGCCGGGGATCTCCGCTGTGCGACTGTTTCGCCTCGGCTTGTTATGGACGGAGGTCTTAGCGCCCTCACGGCAGTCAAACGTCTATGGAATTCCGTCATGCTGCCACTGCCTCAGGATTAGCCGCGTCTCTCTCCGTTGGCTTGACCATGTCTCCGTCGATCTTGCTGACTTGGGGAATGTGTCGCAACACTTCTATTCTGGCGTCTTCCTTGGACATGCCTTCGTAAATGGGGTTCCCCATGAACAGCACATCCGTCAGCTCCTCCAAGCCCGTCTGATGGAAGCGAGAAAAAAGCGAAAGGAATTAACCAGTTACTATTGCTTGTTTAGCACACCCGAGGGTGGTTGTGTAGTTGATTGATGGAATATCTTCTGCGTTGAGCTCTCTTGCCCAGATCGATCCCAAAAGTAACGGCTCTCTCTACAAGTCGACTATCATCCACTATCGCACAAAATCTATAATAGCCACGACAAATCATAAGTAAGATTCCGTAATAATAAAAGAGGGGCTATCGGAACTGCCATCCGATTTGCAGTCACGAAATCCCTTTCCCAAAGCGAAAAATTGCACACAGCAAGCGAACCTCCTTTCACTCCAAATACCAGGAACCACACACACCGCACAAATAACAGCTCTGACCGGGGCAGCACGTTTTTGATTAATCGCCGCATCAGCTCTAGTGGTCGTTGTCTCTGCTCTCTCTCGCGCACGCGACATCGGGTTGATCACATTCGCAAGGATACTCCTTATCTTCGACCATGACTACGACATGGTGCCCCCAAGTTCTTCACCGTCATCCAATCCCACGTGGCCATTGATTGCGGTCCCGGGAACCGTAACCAATGACCACGTGGGGATAGAAGAACGTCGGGGCACCATGTCATAGTCATGGTGAAGACGAGGATATACTGTATGTACCCGTCGGTGGTATTTTCCGTTTGGATTATACCACAGTGGGTACGCCATTGGTTCTGGAAAGAACATCAGCCCCACATCAGGGAGATTAGGCATCGTGAATGGTACTGTGTGTACCCCTGCGCATATTTGCAAGAATTCGTGCCTTTGTGGTGGGTTGTCTCTTTGTCTCTTCGCTGGACTCTACGCATGTTTTTTTCTCATGCGAGGCGCACCGGGATCTTTCGACACACAAGGTTATTGGAACTGCAAACTAAACGATATGGATATGACCTCACATAGACTTATACCGTACGATCCTTGCTCACCAATTTGTCCAGTTCCGCCCAACTCTTGACGCTGTTGTTGGACATGTACAATCGCGTCAGGTTTGACAGGTTGGAGAGCCCATCCAAGGTGGTGACCTGGTTGTACGAGATCCACAGCTCCTCCAACGATTCCGCAACATCGTCGAGCTTTTCAATCTAAGAAACAGGTCCAGCATAGAGTCAGAGTCACCGTGCAATACTGACTTAAGGAGTTCTCTATTTTTGGTTGTTCGATCGCAACGAAGAGAGATGTGGATGTATCTTGGTAACTTGAACATTCGCTCGTGACCGTTTACAACACAGCACCGGCAAGCTCTACTTCTGGCAGGCAGTGCGAATGCAAAACAGTCGGCAGAAACAAGCATGCGATTCCGGAGCGACACCCGCGTGTCTCGAAACGTGCCCACCTTCTTGATACAGTTGCGCCCCAACGACAAGATCTTTAGCTTCTTCATTCCCGCCAAAGGAATGATGCGATCGATGCAATTTGTAGACAGCGATAATTGCCTGCCGTACCAGACAAGCGGGAAGGGAATGTTCGGCAGCAGAGAAAACATGTGTCAACGGAAAGAAGAGTGGCACTCGAATGCATGGCCCAAAGACACCTAAGCAGGGTTGGCAACATCAGCCGGGTGGGTGATTTGACGAGTTCTTCGTGCGGGAAATCACTTCAAGGCGTGATTCGCATACATGTATGTCTAGAGTGTTTGGTGGGGCGGCAGCTTGTGATCGACAATCTTGCGCATGGCCTCTATTCGCCGAGCGAAACTGCAGCTAGCTGTAAATATCGCTAGAGGGTATCCTGGAATACTGATTTCCCAGGCTGACCCACGTCGGCTTGATTGCGACCAGAGCTTGCAGAGAGTACCCAGCAACAGCGATAAAAGCTTGGCCAGCTCCAATGCCCAACTAACATAGCAGTGCATCACTGTAGACTACCTACAGTTTGTGGTGCCCACGACATGACATCACAGCAGCGTACACAGTAGAAGATCATGCTATGGCTGCAAACTAAACGCACGTGTAGCACTGACGCTATTCTCGTTTTTCCTGCAACTCCAACTCTGAAGCTCCAAGCCCCAAAGTGTACTAGCAGTAGGGTGAACTGCGCACAGTCCTATAATACAGTACCTTAATTCGACCTGAGACGACAACCGTTCAAAATGTCGTCGCGTCTGCTACAACAGTTTATGCAACTGTTTCGTTCTGAGATGCTCCAACACTCACTCGCAGTTCTTGAGGGAGTTCAGGGAGTTGTCAAGCTTGGCGATAGGAGGCATCTGGCAATACAGCTTCACTACGGTGGCTTCCTCAGCTGAGGCCTCATTCTTCGCCTCCCAGTTCTTGATCGCTTGAGAGCAAGTCGTCTGTTGTTATCGTGGTGCAGTTCATTGTCGCGAATGCAAATATTGAGCTTCGTGAGCATGAGCGCGGCGCAATTACAGCAAGATACGATCTGACGGTGCGATAGTCGGGAAATATGAGAGAGGTTGGTTAGCGTCAACGAAGATCCTCCAGGATTACCAGGGGCAACAGGTAGACTAACCTTATCGCACGTCTTACCATTGTTCGTGAGGTGTGAAGTAACTGAGTGGGTGCGACTCCCGGGCAGGGCGCCGACCCGCAAACACGAACCGACGGGTGGCGGTTACACGTGCGAGGAGGCGTTTGGGTTCCGAACCAGTTCCAAATTTCCACACGCGGCACGCGGCACGCGGCACATCACGCGCACGCATGCTGCTTTGCACTCTTGCACACACGCTGCTGTGTATAACGGTGAAGATAGTCTCGGAGGCGTCGGGGAGTTGCTCCACCAGCGTTGAGCTCGTCAGAACGATAATGTTCACACCAAATGTGTGCGACCGGACTGGACACCGCCGAGACGATGCACATTCCGCATGCATGCGCGGATGTGCCCAACAGTTTCCGAGCTCTCGTATATGTGGAGCTCAACTCTGCGGGCGTCCATCGGCAACACGTCCCTTGTGCGCGAACGTGTCATTCTGCAGCAGGTGGAGATAGCATCGATCACGCTACATCACGCTACATCCGGCTAATCAATAATGAGACATCCCCGCCGACAAGAAGATATACAACTCGCCTGTAGACTGCGCCCCCCCCCGGATAGGCGGGCCGTTCTCCGCTCGTTATACAGACTGGTGGTTTCAGCCTCAGATTTCGAACCCCTCTGGACAAAGGAAGCCGAGTACTTGCATGCAATAGACAATAATCCGTGTGTGGTACTTGCGGGTGTTTGTCACACGATCCTGTCCGTGTGGAATGCGGTAGGTTGCCTCGCCCGGCTCCTCCACAACGAAAACGTCCACGCTGCTGCTAGAGTGTTCGGGGTTCGGCGCTACCATGATGAAGGAGCCCCTCTGCGCTGAGTCGCCTCGATTTGATGTACACTACTGTAGATTGGCTGAATGTCTGAACTGTACATGTCTAGACTACTCTATTAGTCTGAGCCTCCTTCAAGGCAAGGGCTCAGAGTGGTGGCCCAGGCGGCTTAGGTGCACGAAGGCGTCCGTCCCGTATCCTTCCATGGACACGATACTCAGGTCCCCGCCGAAGTAACGAGCGTAGCTCCGGCTGATGGGCAAGCCGTACCTGAATCCAAAGACGATATACATACATCATAGGGAGAGGGCGAAACCGAGAGCACGTAGATCGTGGGCCGACGGTGTTAGAATGTGACTTTTCTGTCTATAACCCACCTTGGCTGCCTTTCTCTTTCACCCAACAACAACTCCCCCTCTTTCTGTCCTATCGGCCATCAACTCACCCAAGACCGGCGAGCGGAGACTCCTTGGCGTGATCACTCTCGACCTCCCCGAGGTTAATGAATCCCTCCTGGACCGCAGGGTCGGCCGTGGTGAAGAGGTAGCTCCAGATGCGTGTCATGTACGAGCGCCGGATGCCCCCGCCCTCATCCGCCACCTTTATCACTACGTCCTGCGAATTGTTCACCAAAACACGGAAACAGGGCATCGCGTTGCCGTTGGTGATACAAAATTTCAATTTGCCACCTCTGATACCGCATCTGTGCGTGTAAGACCAGCGCCCAGCGCATAAAAAATTGGACAGACACAATGAGCCGAGGGAGGCCTATTCCAGGATTTCGCCTCGCCGCCAAATTGCTACCTATATACGCGATAGGTTCCCGATGGCGTTTTGTCGCCGCCAAATTTCTACCTACATACGCGATGGAATTCCGATGGCGCAATACGCACGCCTGGAAGGCGTTCTCTGACGCGGCGCAACACCGACCTCGTTCCCTTCCCCGTCGGCGATGACGACGCGGATGGGGTTGTTGTCCATTTCGTCAAGCCCGTGGAAGTCCACCGTCGCCCTCATGGAGTTCTTGATCAGTTCGAGCATGATGTAGTGGAGGTGCGACGGCACGTCTGCGTTCAAAACAGGAAACCCCGAATTGGAAACCCACGAACCGTTGCCGTGCAACGTAAGTCAATTGGGCGTACAAACGTAGGCGCAGAGAGAACCAGACTCACGAGACAAGTTGCCGCAGCGGGCGCGCATAGTCCGCCTTTGAAGCCCAGCAAGTTTCTTCGTCTTACTAGCGGGTGTAGACAGTTGGTGGTGACTGCTGTGATGGTGTGACACTCTCGAGACTAAACACGTTCCAGCCCGTGAGAGCTAAGTAGGCGTGCACAGCACTACAAACACCGCCTACAGGTGGGCGAAACGAAGTCGGCATTGTGGTTGGCCGCCTGCCCGGGAGGGAAAATCTACCACACAAAGGAAACTAAAAATGGCCAAACAAAAGCACCCCACAAGAAAGATCAGAAGGCATGTGACTCTCACGAAAAGCAGAAGGAGTTCGCATCGAGTTGAAACAGCACGCACCATCCCCTTCACACGGAGTATCGCCATCTATATCATAGACGAACACAACTCACAGGAAAAGGTGAGGTCTAGCCTGCCGTGGAGGGTCACGTCCGGAGCGTCGCCGTACTGCCGGGTGCACACGAACTTGGCGTCCTCGATGGCAGCCTCGGCGATGGCCGCGGGCGACGTCTCCTGGCACACCATGCCGATCCAGCTGTCTGCCCCCGCTTCCTGTTGTTAGTCGCCGGGGAAATGGCGAGCGGCCGAAAGAAGGGTGGCGCAGTCACGCGTTTGTTGTCATGGTGGCGTTATTATGTTTTGGACCAGCGTTTTCGGTGTTGGACGGGGTGTGTGGGGGGGGGGGATCCGGGCGAGGGGGCTTGCGCGGGGGAAGCGAGGAGACAGAAAGAAACAGGTACACGGAAAAGACACGTGTTGCTCTGTCTGTTACTCCCAACAAAATATCCGTCGAATCAGACGCCTCGACCTCACTCGTTACTGAAAAATAGATTTGTTGCCGTCTTGGTTGCAACTGCCGGTTGTCGTGTATGGACAGATAACAACAACGCCAGTCAACCTACGCCGGGCCAGAGTCAAAACTATCTTGGTAGCTCGTGGTCAAGGCGCCGGGGAGGCTCTTCAAAACCTCGCACGAGTAAATCAATTTCGTACTTCGCTGCTACTATCAGTGGTGTTCCTGCACTACTCTACAACACACCAAGAAATATTGAGGTGTGCGGCTTGTTCGCGAGGAGAAGTTACACAAACACCTCGGTTATTACCACCGCGGTGGAGCTACCGTCACCTGCAGCGCGAGGTAGTGGCCGATGAGAATACGGATGCCGATCCGGCTCATGTAGAACCCGTCCAGGAAGGTGTGGGTCTGCACATTACCACACCAAACCACAGCAAGACACAGGCACATCTTCACGATTTTATTGAGGGAGGTTATTCAGAAAGCCAAATTTTTTCTAGGTTGGATACTTTTGGGGAGTGGACAGCTCGTCGGGGGCATGGCGGGAAGCGGGAGGTTGTTCCGAGCTGGCGCGAGAAAATAACAAGCTGGAAGCTGTCTGCGCCAAACTGGCCACCGAACTACCAACGCCCGTTGGCCACGCTCCTACCACTACCACACGCGCTGGCGTACTAGTCTCCAGCGTTTTCGTTTTGGTGCTTTGATTGGTCCGTTGCCTCTGTCTTACGGTCTCTAACCCCAAGACAGCAGCCATAAGTGCGGCATATTGCAGAGGCTGCTACATTTGGCCGTGTCTCGAGTCGTTTATCGTGAACATATCTCCCCATGTGCAGCAGCGGTACAGAATCATAGGCCCTGCCAGGTTGTACGCACCCGCTCGAAGTCGTAAAAGTCGCCGAAGCGGTTCTTGGCCCCCCTTCGGCTTGCGTCCTTCGGACCGAACGACTCGCGCAGCTCCCAGACCCCCCTCGCCATCGTGAGAAGCACGGGCGCATGCCTCTGGTAGATGCCCTGTGTGAAGTTGTGAACAAATGAGAGTGTATCATGAGCCACAGGGGATCACCAGATTGCTACATGACGAGATGGGCAGTTAGTCAGCAAGCAGCCACGGAGGTGGATGCACAGGCCGGTGCGCGCCCCTTGGAGGATGGCCTCGATCTTTAAACGCGAGACGAGAAGGACCACGCAAGATCATTATTCAGAGATCAGACACCACAACTAAAAGGACGAGCAAATAGAACAAAACAACAAACAATACATGGCATCGCGACAAAAAATACCCCTAAGTGAAGTGTCCCTACCGCATTAAATCCGACGATATTGCTGTACGCACATGATACCGGCAGTGTGGAAATGTGTTCGCGTCGTGTTTCCGGCAACAAGCCTGATTTCGATGCTATCATAGTAAAATCGTAAAATCGTTGCGCAACACATGGTCATCACCTTCAAGAGCTCCGCGAACCGAACCTCCTCGTCGACGGTAACTGGACGGGGGAACTTCCGAATCTCCTCGTACGAAATAACGTACCACTCTCGAACCTGGCCACCGGAGATGCACCGGAGGGAGGGAGAGAACGAGAGAGAGAGAGAGAGAGAGAGAGAGAGAGAGAGAGAAAGAGAGAAAGAGAGAGAGAGAGAGATAGAGAGAGAGAGAGAGAAAGAGGATCAGACACGAGCCGGAAAAAAAATGTGGGGCACGATGACTGAATGTTGATGTCGAGGCCAAACTCAGAACAAGCGAACACAACCGCAGCAACGACAATAGCGGCGAGGACATGAGCAACAACAATCGTCAACGACGTCGCACGTTTGGGGGGTATCGATTGCTCACTTAATCGATTCAATAACAACATAAAACGCAGAGCGGCTCTTTCGAGCACATGTGAAATCGGTCGTGTCCCCAGCAGAGTGCCGCCGCTCGACTAGTCGTTCACTCCAACGCATTTCCGTTTCGACCACCGCGCTGCTCTTGTCATTTTGTCGCCTCTTTTGAAGGCACAGTCGCTCCAATCAAAGACAATCGCTTCGCGCCGCCGACATCAATAACAACAAAGACATACACCTCTTGACGTCTAGGGCAGTTGTTCTATTTCTCCCTCTCCCGAAGCTCTTGGTGCATAAAAGTAGCCCGCGAGCGACCGAACAGATGCGTACTTAGCTGTGATACGCGTTTGATTACTCCAGTGATCATACGTGTGCTTGCTTTAGTTGTGCCCGTGCGTTGAAGAGTCAAACGTCGAAAACACGCATGCTGCACCGCACCCTTTTTCGACCCCACCCTTTGGAGAACTTAAAACACGGCGCATACGCATAGCGACGCGCGGAAACGCGACATCAGGGAAAAGGCCAAGCACTCGATGCAGCACTGAACACTTCACCAGTAGCAAAATACAAAATACTAACGCTACTCTGTGGACGGACAAACCGGGCAACATGCAACTTTTCTCCAACCAAGACAGGTAATGGAACTGAGAAATTACACGTTGGAAAACAGCTCTCTCTCGCCTGCTGCACCGACTTCTGCGCGAGCATGTCGGGAACGGACTCCAAGTCACGCACGCGATGAGCCAGGCGGATGGGGAGCTCCCTGTGCAAGAAAGACGCCACCTGTAGAATATCAACATCATCGGTAGGGGCACGTCCATGTCCACATCACTTCGGAGCAAACTTTAACAGAAGCCGAAATCAAACCATTAGACTTGTTTGGAGCCGGCTGCTATAGGCCACACACTCCTTCGCCGTGGCTGAGACGTGGCGGTCATCACATGGCGAGGCAAAAGAAGACGAGATGGAAACGTTACCGTTGAGAGTTTAACTATTGTACTACGCTGTCGGGTCGAGGATTGTCTTGCTCTGCCTTTCGTTGCGCACGTTTACGTCCAAAACAATCGCGGCACACGACATGTTCTTCCATGAAATAAACTTATCCCGACTTGTTCCTGCAAAAGCGCTTCGATTAGCAGCTGGTCGATGTGCGCTTACCTTCCTGTTGTCCGGCAACAAGGAATCCGGAAAACTGGTGACACTACTTGTGGCGGTGGTGGTTGGCTACGACCGTCGTAGTTCCCGAAGGGCTACAATCGCTGCCCACCTCTTTCACTTCTTGGGCATGTCGTCGACGTGCATATGTAGATCCTACGTCTACCTTTGCTGGCACCGTCCTCTAGCGTGTGCGGAAAAAAAAAGTGGCTCATCAAAAACAAACCTGCTCTGACGTCCGCCCGAACTTCCCTAATCACACACAACTGAAGTCACGCTCAGTACGAAGGTCTCGCAAAAGTGGGTAGATTTTTGTGGATCATTCGTCTACGGCAACCCAGATGCATGATACCGAAATTGCCCTCTGGTATACAGCACAACCTCGGGGGAAACACGCTCAACTCACGCCTGTGTTCGACTAAAAAAGACCACCAGCCCAGTATTCTCACCCCGAATGTTGTGCAGCACGAGCTGCAGCCAGCGAATACAGCTCCAGATGCAGCCAGGGAACTTTTACAAACTGCCATACACGCATAGCATGTATGCCAAGGTGGTACTCCGTTGTACAAGTGGTTGCACATGCTGCCGACATCCTTCATGATCTAGGAAAGCAGCGCCTGGTTCGGCTCACCTGTATCAGCATTTTTTGCTTGGTGGAGAGGCTGTCCTGCCCGGTGAGGCCCATTTCCCCCGACAACAGATCGCCCCTCCCGGTGTCGATCAGGGTCTTCAGGCTCACCCTGACATACGAGGGCCACAGGCACGCATTCCAGCAGTCAAGGCACAATTATCCGACGAAAGAGTTGGTACAGCAGTGGAAGGTAATCGATGCAACAAATCCTGGAGCATGTGCCGTTGATGCGCTGTTGTACGGCCTTGTGTTTGTCCGAATGGGCCATCTCTCGAGAAAGGTACAGTGGCGCACCGACCCTTTGTCTTTCCGCTGCGGTGGCAGCTGGGTTGCGAAAGCTGCACTGCCTTGGGTTGTTGCAGATGCCTCCAAATATTGCCAGAGGCAAAAACGGCGCCTGGTCTCCTATTTGCTGGGAGAGGGCGAGCGTTGGCATATCGCTGTTCCACATGCCCAATCGTATGCATATCTCGCGATTGGTCAAGGGCACCCTTCTCTCTGGTTGTTCCTCGACATCGTCAGCCAAACACAAATAGACAAGAGAGTGAACGTCAATGCATTCACATCTTCGGCATATCTACAACCGAGACCCTACTTGGCCCTAGACTACCGTATATGACACAAGATAAAACACCTACATAAGAAAGCACACCCCCCACAGAAAACGACACCCCGGTGATAGTTTTGGGCGCTTCTGACAAACCATCGATTTATCACCGGGGGTACATAAGATAACACACCCCGGTGATATTTTTAGTTACGCCGCACATAGTCACGGGGCCCCTCCTTCTTTATCACCGGGGTGACAGCATCTGCCCTGGGCAATCACACACACAACCACGTCAGCTGTGTGCGGGGAAACACCCCGCATGGAGAACCCCAACAACATGAACGTGCAGGCAGAGCAGAATGCAGCCGCAAGTACCAAGTAAACGTTTTTGTGAGGGTGGCAGGAAGGATGGCGCACGCAGTCTGTGCCCACCGCCAATCATCGTATCGGTCGAGGTACCTTCGATTTTTACTTTTTTCTTGCTCGATTCAACCCGTATTTTGTTTCAAACTTTTTTTGGCGATGAGAGCGTTGAGTTATCGCCGAGGTCATGTGCTCAGGAGTTTCGCCACCTCGGTTGAGCTCCTTTGTTTTTCCACGTCCCTTTAGGTAGGTCCCTACACTGCACGTGTACGTGCAGGATGGCTATCACACCCCCTTTTATCGCACCCCCTCATTTACCACACCCCAAAGCACACGCTGTGGCTGCTGTTCGGACGTGCTATCACACCCCCTTTTATCACACACCCCAACACACGCTGTGGGTGTTCGGACGCGCTATCACACCCCCTGTTTTATCACACCCCCGTAGGGGCCCCTGCGAGCTGCACTTTATCACCCGGGGTACACAAGATAGCACCCCCCCCACAGGATACCACACCCGGTGATAATATTTTCAAACTCCACAATGTTATCACCGGGGTGTGTTTTCTTGTGTCATATACGGTACATATATACCGTATATGACACAAGATAACACGCCCTCTGGCCCGATTTTCAAAGCTCGATTACTCGATGACGAAGAGGAGACATGGACGAAATGATACATTTTCGAAAAGCTCTCAACGAGACTGTTCTAACGCCGCCGTTTTCGGCGCTGTGAGTTTTCCTGCTGTTGAGAAATCGAGCTTTGAAAATCGGCCAAGGGGGTGTGTTATCTTGTGTCATATACGGTATGTACACGACCAGCCGAAGCCTTCCGTGGAAGAAAACGGGAAAGGAGGGAATCGGCGATGCTGCCAGACGGGGGAACTGACGAGATGTTGCAGAAAGATCCAACCAGCTTTATTCTTGTTGTCCAGCATTCTCTCCTTCTAGCTACTCTCGTCGTTGTCGCTGTACGAGAGAGAGTTCGACAACTCCCCTTTCACTATCACTTGAAGTTACCGATGACGAAAGACCCTCGCGGAGGGTTAGCACACTACTGCTGTACTTCAAACAGTATATATATACATGAGCGATAAGTTCAAATCAAATCCAACCTACCAGTATTTCTGCTGACCGTTGCATGGGCATAGCGAAAGCTGGTGACAAGCCTAAGCTTTAGACACAAGTTGGGCAGCGAAAACGAAAAACGATTCTGCTGTACAGCAGCAATAGTCTCGGCGTCTCGACGCAACTGCAACGTGTTGGAAAATGCGGTGTAACCACAGACCCTTGACATCGGCTCACCCTGTCTGTTTGCGAGCTGCGCTCTCCATGATGTCATCGTGCAACGCGGTTCCAGGGCCAGCCATGAGAGAGCTATAGTCTACATCTCCTCCCCGTGAAGATAGCTGGCGCCGGGATACGTTGCAGGTGGCGACGTTGCTTACCCAAGCAGCATTTGCAGTCCCAGCGTCTGAGCCCTTTCGAGTGAGCGGGGTCACTCCCGGACTACTAGTGCTCCTGCCACTACGCAGCCGCGGAGCGACCGAACAAGCCGTCGCCGATGCTGCCCTCGTGCCCAAGAGTGATGCCGCTGCTCGCGAGAGCGTGGCCCTCCCGCCGCAGGCTAGAGCCATGTGCTTGTCGCAGCCTATAGCCAAAGGATGTGTTGAGCAGGTACGGGTAAACCCGCTGGACTGCGCTTCCGCAGAGGAAATCTGCGCGCGCTGAAAATGCACAACAGTACCTCGCCGCACCACCAGACTCAGCAAGAGGAAGACAGCCAGACTCAGCAGTAGACAGTAGTTCAGGCCAGCAAGAGTGCAAAGTTTGGAGGGAAACCAAAGGATGAGAGGGGTTTCCTTCATGGTGACGCTGGGTCTATTGCTTACGGCTACCACCGACGGGATGAGCAGCAAGAAGAAACGGAGGAAGGTCGGTTGAGGTGTACACGGTACATTGGTTGTTTTTGTTGTCGTGGTCTTTTTTTTTATCAATCCCGATCTCTCTACAGCAGTACCCACAGTCAGCTGTACCCAGTACCTTCATCTCTCCGCATACTATTTAGTCTAACACTTGACGCTATCAATACCCGTGGTCACAGGCTAACTTACCCAAGAAGCCAAAAAGGTATAATAAAAATGAACCCGAGGGTCCGCAAGTCATGAACGAAAGATAGCTACGTAGTGTACTGCTGTAGGACCCT
Source organism: Ectocarpus siliculosus (assembly GCA_000310025.1). Lineage (NCBI taxonomy): Eukaryota > Phaeophyceae > Ectocarpales > Ectocarpaceae > Ectocarpus > Ectocarpus siliculosus. The sequence goes on along the minus strand of FN649727.1, from coordinate 4,697,029 downwards.
CCTCTCGCCTCTAGAGGCTATGCGAGGTAATCAAAGACTGGAAGTCAACATCACGGGCCAGAGGGGTAGGTATAGTCCCTGGTTCAATCGTGGTACTTCGCAGAAGAAAATGGGGCTGCGAATTGTTCCTCTGGCATTTATGTAGATAAACGCCTTTCGACATACCATGGTAGTATGTTGTTTACCCGCACCTACCTGCGGAGTTATCTGCAACCTCCGTCTGTGTGCCTTGGCGTCATTCCAGACGTTTGATCAGAGAAGAAGTAAAGCTTCTATTCGTCAGAGGTGGCTTGATCGTACTGCTTGATATCGGCCACAATGCTGTATCTGTACATACATAGTCTTCTAAACTGCTGTACTTCAAGTACTTCCATCGTACACTCTTATGACGTAGAAGTGAACAAGAGCGCGCTTCGAATCACCGGTTGAGCAGCATCGCCCAGGTGGAAACCCCGGATAAGTAGGTTTACGCATGCGCGTGCGAATCTGCCTCCACTTCGCGACGATCTACCGAGAACACAAGCCAAGGGCAATGAGCTGATGGTATCTCTTATCCGTTGATGTAGTATGCATACAAGCACTTCTACGTATAATTGTTTCTGGTTTGGAGGAACGCAGTGTAGTAGTTCCCTCTCGCTTTGCTGGATCCTGCTCAGGGTTTTAACATGCTCTGGCTATCCCGACTCTTTTCGCAGCACCGCTACATAGCTGCGCGAGAGATAGACACGCTAGAGTTGTGCACACAAAATGCAATGCTGGTCTCAATCTTGTGTGGCTTCGAACCACCGAGGTGCTTTCAGCGCATGAGAACCAACCACGACGCGCCCACCGCGGACGAAACTTGACCCTAAAGCTAAAGACACATAATGCCGAAAAAGCTCCGTGCGGCGCACGTTGTGTTTTAGCGCCCGCCGGTAGGTCTCTCCGCCTTTCGACCTTGCATCACGGTGCCTCGAGCAAACACTCACGCCCCGAGCGTGTGGTCCGCTGGCACTCCAACTTGATTGTTTGTTGTCGCAACCTTGGCCTGTTATTCTTGACAGGCTTTTCGTAGCAGCCAACCACATCTGTGCACGCCGGCTGCATGCCTCTAAAAGAGGTGCCAGAAACACTCCGTCGAACATCCGCATGAACTCGTCCCAATCAACAGTGCGTGTCACACCCAGCGCGTTTGTTCGAGCCTTTTTGAAGCAGTGCCTTGAACGACAAAACTGCCATACTTCGGCCAGAGGAGCCGTCTACGACCGCTACGGGCTCCTCTTCACTTTTCGTTGCTGCCTGCTTTGCTCTCTTAAGAGGAGTTTAAATTAAGAACGTCAAGCACTCTGCTGTTACCACGCCTGGCACACCTGCCCCCGCTTCGCGCGGAATACCGCCCCTACCCACCCGCCCCGCCGCCCTCCCGTCCCTGCATTGGGGCCGAACAACCGCTGTTTTTTCATGGATGCAGGGTAGGATTTCGGTGTACGACCGTAAGCGTGAGTGCGAGACGGAAACGTGCGGCCACCTGGTGCCGCTGGAGGCCAAGAACTGCGTTCACGAGTGCGTGTCGCCTGATTGCTATCGGAAAACATACGCAGAGCCGGTAAGAGAGGCGAGATGTGCCAACAGGCAAATAAGGCGAGAGCTTGAGTTGGGTGAGGGGTTGATCACCGCGGTAACGATCGATTGGCGGTGTCAACACACATGTCCTATGTTCAGTGGTGGATTGACTTGTCCTGTGCAGAGAGAAGCAGAGGGTTGGGTATGGGGGAGAGAGGCAAGAGTGCGAACACATCTAGCGGAACTCTACACGCGTTGTGGAGTTGAAGACGGACGGCAAGCTCTATCGCAATATTGCCCACCGCACAGACTTCGTGATGCACTATAGTAGGAGGGTCCGGCCGTACGGGCACTTATACTTTGGCGACAGGCCCCGCCCCACGTACGTCGGTGTTTAGCGAGCTGCTACACGTGCTCTTGTGTGGTGATTCCCTCCAGCGTCTCATCTTCTCAACCTTGCGTCCATACTCCGCTGCGCGGCTCCCTGTCTGTCTGTCTGTCTGTCTCTGTATCTCTTCTCTACCTCTCCCTCTCTCTCTGTCTCTCTATTTCTCTCCCTCTCCCCCGCTCTCTCGCTCTCCCTCCTTCCCTCCCACTCGACGAAACAACACTCGAAACGTCCACCGCACGAGACAGCTTGAAGACGGCGAAATCAACTTGCAACTGTCCAAGAACTTCATGGCGTGCGCTCAGAGAGACATGAAAAATTCCATGGCTGCCAAGGTGCCAATCGCCAGTGGGCACCGGGCGTATTTGGAATTTGACACGAACCACAGATCGATGGGGACGAAGAAGTGACTGCCTTGGCCTAGTGGTTGTTAAATTGACATATTTGGGTAGCATAGGCTGTGTTCCTAGCACGAAATCGGTCGTCATAATGATTTCTCACATATCTCTTCACATCTCGCTGTCTGACGGTCTGTGTATGTGCTGTGTTTTGAACTAGCATCGACCGCGCCAAACCGGCTGACCAATGAAAAAGACTTCAGTCTCTGGCGGGGTAATAATCGCGAATACATCCACTTTCTGATGAAAGGGATACACCGTACAGGAGACTGTGTCTGTCCGTCCTTCTGTCCGTCCTGTCTGTGTGTCTGTTCCTGTCTCACTCTCCTCTTCGCTCTGCATGGCTTTCTCCGCCGGGTGCTCTGTTTTTTGTGTGCTGTGTTGCTGTTCTTGCCTTTTCGCTATGTTTTTTTTTTCCGAACATGTGCAGAGGCGCTCCGACCGACAGGCGGCGTCGGGGAGCGCCACTAGCAAGTCGGCTGCCACCGCTCTTGGTCCCGCTTCGGACAGCTCGCGACAAGGGGAATCACGACAAGAGTAGGTTGTGTTGTTGCACGCCGACGGCCGCACGACTCCGGAGTCCATCTCTGGGGAATGTGGCTACCGCTGATTCTTTTGAGGGTGGCGATGACGCGATGGGGATTGAGACATGGATGGCCGGGGAGATTGAGACATGAGTCGTCTGTGACGAGGGACGAGGGAAGGGAGGTTTGCAGGATCTTGATCTTGTAGGGTCTTTGGGTTGATGACTATTGTACATACCCCCAGCGAGCACGCGCGCTCAAGCCGGTCGGTTGGCCGGGCACGAGGAGGATGGCGAGAGAGTGGATAGTCGAGTCTGACAAGGGAAAGAAAAGTCCAAGTCTTGTTCCGAAGATGAAGAAGACAATGGACGACTTTCGGCGTTCCGTTGAAGGGGACGCGGTGGGAAGACCATGACTGGCAATGGTGTGCGGGAACTCCGTCTTGTGATTTGCCTCGTGATGACAGTAAGAAACGTTGAACTGGCGTCAGAACAACGAACCAAAAACAACGGCAACACGAGAAACTTGGTTTTCTCCATGAACGAGACCGTCTCCAAAATTTGGCTCAAAGGCATGTTGCAATGCGGGCAAGACGAGGTGTGCTTGTGTACGTTGTACTGTACGCCAATGGGATAACCGCCAAGGGCGGGTTCCGAGCTAAAGAACCCAGCCCGTTCCCACCCGCGGAACAAAAAAAAAATGACTTCGTAGATCGCCTTGAAACGCCCAAAAAAGACGTAAAAAAGAAAAGATAAAAAAAAAGTTCTCCTTCGGCCTGAACTCGGCCTGAAGTTGTTTTTTCTCCGCATTCTTGATGTTTGAGCTCTGAGAACTCGGCGGAAATCGCTTCCTCTTGGTCGAGTTACGGGGGGTAGAGCCACTCAGAAAGTTGTTCAGACAAAAACTGGTCGTGGAAAGCCGAGAATTCAAAATCCCAGGATATTTGAAATTGCTCAGCTAAAGTCAGCTTTTGGGCAGCTGTAAGTCGCTTGCAAAGAAAGCCAAACGGGGACATTCTGATGAGATACTCGTGTTGCCCACCCTAAAATTACCCCCACGTCGAAATCTACAGAGCTCTAGTCAACGTGAGGATCGCTTTCTGCGGGAGGGAATTTTTCAGTCTATTCCCTAGTAAATCCCAGGTTATGCCAGCTTGTTGCATGTATGTATCAATGCGCAGCTGTGTCAACGTCACATCGATTCCGATCAAAATTCTGACGATGGATTCGTGATCTACACCCCAAAATTACCTTGACCTGAAAATTTTACAAGATTCGGACGGGTTTGAATTTTCCTCGGGGGCCCCGCGGAGGCGATTTTCCCTCAATTTCCCCACTTGTTCGTGAGTAACTTAGCACCATGATGGCCAAATGAAAAAAAAGTATATTTTCGTGATCCCCGTGACCTACCGCAAACGTGTGCAAAATGTTAGAAATATCAGTATCAACCAGATAAAGTGTTATGGTATTTGGAGGTAGACATTACATGTGATCGTGGTTGATCATGGTTATTTTGGCACCGTCGGATGCTAAGACGTGACGTCATGCTAGATCAGGGCTTTATGCCGAGATGCCGAGACATACATACATACATGTGCCCTTCCTTCTGTTCAGTGTGTGCGTACAGGCGATCTATCTATGATCGTGTGTGCGTGGGATATTGTGAGTTGGCTTGGAAAGCGTTAATCAAGAGAAAGAGAACAAAGGAAAGCAACAACAACCTGCTATACTACACTGTGGTCGGACAAGAGAGTTCCACACAACAGACAGCTCAAAGGTGATTGATTCTGAAGGAAGGGGTCAAATACCATTATACAAAAGACTGCTGTTATTCGTATTCTCTTGAGTACAACACAGTAGTATACGATGTCACATTAGTACATCATGAGCGATTTCAGTAGCACCAAACTATACCAGTTTCAGTATACGTGATAAAGCACACTAAACACGGTATAATAAGCTATTAAGGAAGTAAGTTCAACTTGAAGAACGATATTGCGGGAAATATATCTAGAACGATCCACTGATGGATGCGGTAGATTCCGTAACGGTTCGTAGAATGTTTCCTGGATCGGGCATACTTTCCTAGAACGGTTCTCAGGAACGTTCTCAGGAAAAGTCCAGAGTAAGATTAGAAAGGTTCCCGGAACGTTTCCGGAACGGTGCTTTTGGTCTTATAGAACGGTATTTGGTTCCCAGAACGTTCCCGGAACGGTTCCGGACCGGTACACTAAGGTTCTTCGTAGTTTCGTCGGTAATCGACAAAAAACACGCTAACCAGGCAGAGCGCACGCCCCCCACCGGAGCTCACTCTGTTTCCTGCCCAGCTCAACAATACAAAAAATTTGTACAACATCTCTGTTTCTCATTTCTTTTTGAACCAAATACATACCATTTGGTTGTAGACTCACGTCTGTCTACAGTGCACCTCCGCACACACCTACCTGTCAACAAGGTGTGACACACGCCTCTGTTACCTTGCTTGCTCACTGCTGCTACCACCGCCGCCGTAGCACAGGTAGGTCACTTGATGAACAGATAGACTTCTGACTTGCGTCATCAGCCTATTATTATTATCTTGTTTTTCGTGAGGACCTCTTTTCAGCAGATCTGACGTTCGCTGAAAAGAACATACAAAGCAATCTTAGCAAAAAAACCACCAGGCAAGGAACAGTAACTGTTCTTGACTACACAGTCTTCGCAGACCCTCTGTTTTTCAACACAAAATTTCAGACTAGACATAGAAACTCATTCATTCCTGGCCGCATTCTGAAACACTCGTGAAAAATAACCGGCTTTTTTAGCGCGGAACCCGCCCAAGGAGTGTACTTCCGTGCTCCAAAGGTTGCTCGACAGGAACATATCATATATATATATAATATATAGTCTAAGAATGGACTCAACCATCTGACGTCGACCCGCAGAGAGACTTGAACGTATCTCCTTGTACTATTATTCTATTATTATGTTACTGTAGGTCTGTGATGTGATGTTGTGCACGGACGGACGGTGTTCTGAAGAAAAACCGAAGAGCAGCAAATAATGCAGAGTGGCGGCAGACAAAACGTACCCGATACACCTGGCTCGGACCTCACATACATGTATGTAGTATGCGTACCTCTTGTAGTCCCAGATGGACACTCACTGCAGATAGATCAGGTAGTAGGTGAACGTGTGTATCCAAAGTATAGACTAGTATCCATTGTCGGCGGCTCTTCATGTATGTGCTGAGAAAAAAACCCGTTCACCGCGGCTCTCTGTTCATTATTCATTCCCATCACCTTGAGAACATACACATGTGCTACAGCTGTATAGTACATTACATGTCAGCGCGCGCCTATGCGTATGTATGTACGACGACACAGCGTAGTACCTGGTACACAGCAGCAGTATTATATAAGTAGCGAGTTGAATCTGGTGTAGTGTGTTGTTGTTGTTGTTGTTGTTGTTGTTGTTGTTGTTGTTGTTGTCTTCACATTGAAAATAAACCGTTCCGATCTCCTCTCTCTACCCAGTACCTTCATATGTCCGTACTGACTGATCCAACACTTGACGCGGTCGATTCCCGTGGTCACAGCAGGCTAACTTACCCTAAAAAAGGTGCGCTCAACTGGCCCCGAGGGGTCCGCAAGTCAATAGAAGGTGTAAGGAATAATAAAAACACACACAGAAGACTATACCCATTCGAGATATACCCACAGTCGAACGGGATGTGGTGGAGTCTTTTCAGTGAGTGGAGGGAAACCGGCTGGGTACTGGACTTATTTCGAGTCTTTTTAAGTCTAACACTGATGATTTATACCAGTGATGCCAACTGGTGCTAAGTACAAAAACATCTGTATAGGTAACTTACATTTTACAATACATCCCCTGTAGTTCTCTACCGGGTCAACGACAAAATATCGGGGAGAATCCCTCCGTTGTGCCGCAGTCTGTCTGTTCTTCATCAATGTTGACCGCCCTCATGGGCTTTTGAGTGCACGGTATCTGCAGGTGCACTGTTAATTCTCTGCGCCGCGCTCCTGGAACTCTTAACGGGTGTAGCATACGGCTGCCGTAACAACAGAGATCTTTGTGTGTCATGTGCAAATAAATATGGCTGTGACCGGGCGGAACGAACCGTGGAAATGGCCCGGTTCGCTGAAACGGCACAGGATATGCCGCATGTGTGCTGCGGAACCGTGGTAGAAAATAACGGATGGTGGTGGGATCCATACGGGCGTGTGTGTCTGTTTTGGTTGGATCCCACGCATCATCTGCATCGGTACCCCGTCTGAACGCTACTACAAGCAGCACCTCTTGCGGCGGCATAGCAAGCACGGGGGGGTGGCTGGCATCTACTGCACTGCTGTGTCTGTCTCCTTCAGAGGCGCGCCACCGGCGGCAAAGAATGGGCGGTTGCCCGAGCACAGAGGAGGCCCCGTGCTCGTCTGACGGCGCCGTCGTCACCAGGCGAGAGCTATGGGCTTCTTCTACTCTTCAGCTTGGGGGTTGTCATCACAGGGTCCTAGACGAGCTCCTCTCGGGCGAGCGGCGCTTCATCGCAGATATGCACGTGAGAAAGGCTGGAAGTAGAAGTAGCGAGTACGCACGAGCAGTGGATTGTGTAAGGGCTCTGGTGACTGCTGCGCGGCAGCATCAGAGAGTCGTTTGGTTATGTCGTACGGAGTGGATCCGCGTGTGTTGCTGATTGGTGGCGCTTTTTCCGCTCTTTCGTCATTGTGTCGATAGTCTAAATAGCTTTTGAAGGACCCCTCTGGAGACGCGGGTGCTGGGATGTCGTTGAACAGCAGGCTATTGTCAAAAGCAGTGAGAGGATACGCCGTGTACATGTTTTGTTACTATTGCTGGCCTTCGAGACCGGCGAAGGGCTCTCCCAGCTCTCCCAAACAGCCGCTATTCTTGTAGCAGCGGGGGTAGCAGCTACCCCGCGCGTCTGAAAGACGCTAATGTATACAAGAGTCCTCGATCTTGTGCCTGTCCGTTATACCCACAAAAACAAAAAACTCAACGGTGGACGACTCGCTAGTCTACTACCCCATGAGGCACCTTGCAACCCACGCCTTTCCTTCGATGATAAATTCGAAAAAGTCGGCACCGTTGTATCTATGTACAGCACTATCAATTTTTTTTCTTTGGCGCTGCTGCCCCCGCTTGTCTCCCGGTGGATTCCGGTTGCCTGCGCCTTGTCTGGATCTGGTAGACGCTCATGGAAGTCTTCTACTGGCCGCTAGTGCGCTGGTTCGAGCAGCAAGACGCCGTCCGGGCGGCAGAGATGAGCTGCCCTGTGTCCAGAGCGGACGTCGATTCCGTGTTTTCCAACATCGACGAGCTTATTGTTTTCAGCAGGTAAGTAACAGCAGTTCTGCGTTCACGCTCGCTCGTGTTGCGGTGAGGACCTTGTTGAGTCGGTACAGCAGCAGTAGATCTGATGCAAAAACGTTTCACAAAGAGAGAGAGATTCCGCGGCTGTCTGTCTGTCTCTCGATGACGAGTATCCATACTCGATCAGTGACTGCTGTATTATTGTAGGTTCACGCAGCAGGTGAGAAGTCTTGGTTGAGTCGGTACAACATCTGACATCTGACGACCTATGCACAGATTGTAGAAGAGCGAGATGCAGCTGCTCCTGCTATCTCTGGATGATTGCCATAGTCATCGAGTTAATCCGCGGCTCCTAATAGATGCATGTAGACCAGATTGGTGCTTGTGTGCTACTTATGGCAAGAATGCATCGTGTATAGACTAGCGTTGTTGGACGCCTGATTAACCTGACGACATGACCAGGAGCTACCCACAGAGGCTATGTCGACCAGTCACACAGTTTTTGTGCCAGGCAGAAGGAAGAAGGAAGTACCAAAACGAAGAAATGGTGCAATTCAAGCTGAAAAATCACGATGGTTGTGCTGAAAGTGTTCGTGTTTCTTAATAAATGAGCGTCGTTTCAAAGGCAATGGGGGTACATATTGTATGCATTGTATGCATACGTTTGGAATCCCCTGAAGGTTGTGCGTGGCATCCTCAGGAAGGTGTCGTGCGGGCATTTCCGACAACACAAGAAGAAGTGCTCGAGTATCGGGCACAAAAACACGAATTCCATGGCAACGACTAGAATCACGCCACGACCTTGTCGATTAGACTACACCTACCTGTGGCTTTAGTGTGCCGGTCTCACCTTTTTACAACTTGGGCGGTATGCAGTACCACTTGCGTGGAGATGTCTCTGAGGCCGAAGTAAGCTAACGAGACATATATATATATGCGCCTATCACGTCGCGTGTGCGTTCAGGCAACTGCTACCTGTCCTTGAGAGAGCGCGCACGGCGAGATCGAAAGGCATGCTGGTTGTGTTCCTCCAACTCGCCACTTCTTCCAAGGTATGAACATGAAACACTCTTCTCCTTCTGCAGCAGCAGCAGCAGGTGTGCGTGTCTTTGTCCCGTCTATTCTGGGCACCAGTCTACAGCCTAGATGGAAGGAAACGCTATCAGTCTCCCCCCAATTCGCCACTGCTTCCAAGAGTATAAACTACTTCTTCTGCAGCGGCAGCAGCAGGCTTGTGCGTGTGTTCGTCCCATCTTTTCCCGGCGCCAGCCTACAGCCTATCCCTTCCGATAAGTATGGTTTACGCACCAGCCGCGGGGTGACACGGTGACACACACAGCAGGAGGAAGAACAAGGTACGTCTTCATCTTTTTTTCATCTCAATCATTCTGATGAACGTGGGCCTTTTTTTGTACGCTTTACGACTTTCGGTACAATTTCTGGACGCACCAGCCGGGGCCACACAGGACGGAGGAAAGCCACACACTGCTGTCGTGGAGATTTTTTTTCGTCCACCTTCGACCCGCGTGGCGCAGTTACCGTGTGCCTGCCCCATGTGGTGGTGGTTTTGTAGCACGCGGTCTTGCTGTTGGCTCGTATTTTTAGAGGCCAGCGGGGTGATGGCAGATTTCCACACGCAATGGTCTGCTCACTTCCTGTACAGCTGTCTACAGGTTTCGGAACTTCGTGTGTATGACCGATGGCAAAGCGTAAACGTGGTTGATGGTAACTTTGTTGATGGTGCATCAGTGGGGATGACGTGCGTCAGTCCAGTGTTGTGGGTGCGGGGGCTCCGTGACACGCAGGAGCATGTACGCCCCTCCGATATGTACGTTTTTCCCGCGGGATAAAGCCGTCCGCCAATTAAGTTGGCGGTGAAAGCGGTCTTGCTGCTTTTTGGCGTTTGGCTGTTTCGTCGTTGCTTCTTACATCATCAACAGCTCAGCTAGAAACGACCAGCGCAGGTGACCACTACCACTACCGAAAAGTACGCTTCGGAATCCATACGTTTTGTCTCCGTGTGACGAAAACGCCTCTCACACGAACATACCCATGCAAACCCCCCGCGTATGTGCGGTGCTCAAAGAAGTGTCCCCCGAGGTGCGGACACAATCCACAAAAATAAACAAAAAACGTTTTGAACCCAGCATCTCGCGAGTGGCCCTCCTCCCTCCCCCTAATGGGTGTGGCATCTTTGCTTTCGACCGTTGCCTCTTTGCTGTGTGTTGCCTCCGTTGTGTCTTGCGTGGCCTATCAAAGACTTGGCCTTTCAAAGACCGCGGTCCTCTAGTTAGTGTAGTGCGTGGAGACGTTTTCGGGGCGCGTGCCTCGACCTCGACACTTGAAAGTTGTAACGCCGTCGAAGCACGTCCTTCACCCTCTGTGCGCACAACTTTCCACGCCAACACACTATCATCACCACCACTCACGACAACAACACCAATACCACCACCACCGCCGCCACCAACAACGACGACGACGACAGGTGTTTGATGTGTACGTAGCAGGGTGGCCGGAGGGCATGGACAGCTTGACGAAAATGGAGGCGGACCCGCCGCTGGCCATGTTCATTAGGGCGTGCGAGCTCCAGGAGAGGTGCGGCGGCTTCCGGCTGTGGGACTTCCTCGCCATGCCGTTACAGGTGATCCTGACTTTGATTCTCGCGTGTTCGGTGTACGTAGTGAGCTATTTTTCATGCTGCGGGGCATTCTTGGACTCCCCTCGGGGTGAGGTTGGCAGACTCCGACACTGACAACTGGCTAGTAACCTCTAGAGTTTTCCACACTGCATACCACTCCGGTCTCCGGTCTCTCTCTCTCTCTCTCTCTCTCTCTCTCTCTCTCTCTCTCTCTCAAAGCCCCCCCGAAGGTGCGAAGCAGCTCACGTTTGCCTAGGTGTGAAAACTGTACCGAGTAGTCGTGAAACTGAACACACCAAAGCATCAATTTCAACTCAAATAGGAGTTGTTGTTGCGCGAAACCCACCAACTTGCTCCCACCATCATCGTCGCTTCTTCCTTCACCACACTCTCCCAGTTCCCCTCCTCCAATTCCAGCCCCGCACCCTACGGTACAATAAGAAGATGTTTCTCGGTCGCCTTCGCGTTTTGTTGCTGTCCGCCGTCCCCCTCTCCGCCGCATCCTACCGCAGCGACTTACTCAGTACCGCCTCCTCGTGGAGTCCACGTCGGAGAGCTGCCCCGTTCACCTGGCGGTGCTGCACCGCGAGCTGGCGCGGAGCTTGACGCTCCCGCCCGCGGTGAGCGAACAGATGATGACGTCGGCCGAAGGCGGCGGCGGAGCCGCCGGCGCTGCTGCCGTTGCTGCCGGGGATGGCCCAGGCCCTGGCCCCGGCCCCCGCGGTATTGGCCTCGAGAGAAAGGCCCTCAGCGAACGCACTTGCCGCTCCAGCCCTACACAGCAGGTGCGACTGAAACGGTTGGTTCGGGTGTGCGGGCAAAGGGAAGTGTCAGCAAATAGCACTGGTGTTGTGCTCTCCTTTCGCCCCTCCTCTTCTTGTTCCATTCATCGCTCCCGCAAAACTTGCGCGCCAAAACCGACCCGCGCAATGATTTTACGCGGCCGCGTTTTGGGGGCAGATGGTGGTACCGGCAGCGCGGAGTCAACGCCAGCTGGTAGGGGCCCCGTCGCACGATGGGGTGCTGCTGGCACGCCACAAGATCAAGGAAGGGCGCCTCACGAAGGTGATGCGATTGGTGCCGCCATGTGGTGGTGTAGCTGCTGCAGTGTCTCGATGCTTGTGACAGCCTCACATACCTCCAATCAGCTTATATTTCCATTGTTTCGGCTTCAGGCACGGCAAGGCCCATGGCATGACGCCTGGCCGGAAATCCTTAGTGGCGCTTGGTGCCTCGTACCGTGCCTCTCTCCCTTTCTTGCTCGTAATGAAGAAGGAAACACGACATATATAGTAACAGCGAAACTGTTCCTTCCTACAGGCGTAGACTACTGTACTCCTCGTGCTTGACCACCCGTGCACTAAATACACCGCGGTGGATGGGTCGGGGCAACACCACGGAATAAATCAAACTGAAATTAGACAGCTCAACAAACCGAACCCGAAACAAAAAACGTGTTAGTAAACAACGTCGCGGTATCGTCAGGTTTGCCGCGACGGGCCTCGATACATTCGGTTCGTCCTCTTCCCCGACGAGCTCTTCCACTCGTCGCTCGAGACCATGAGCGCTGCGAGCTTCGGCGGGGGGGGGCTTGGTCTTTGCGGCGGTGTGGCCGGGGGGGGCTCGTCCATGGAGCGTCGCGGGTACGACCAGTGTCAGCTGCAGCAACAGCAGCGGCAGCAGCACGGCAGTCACAGAGGGATCGGTTCGATCCCGTTAAGGTGATATTTGTGGGGGCAAGCGCGTGTGTTTTTTGGTATTGCCCTTTGACAACCAGCAGTTCGTCGGGGGTAAATGGCTGCCTTCTCGTCTGTAGTCGGTCCTAGCATATACCACCAGCTTTCAATCGCTTTGGCGTCTGTCTCTGATGAGAGCAAGGTGTACAAAACAGCTGGTACATGCATTGATCTTGTTTTCTAGGCTAGCCAAGGCTTTGTCAGATCTCCGATCAGAAACGTGCGCTGTTACTCTATCTATTCGATCAAGCGCCGGCAGTCACGCCGCCGCACACAGGTAAGTGCTTCCGCCTACTTGTATGTGCTGCTAACACACTATCGTCTTTCAAGTATTTCTGCCGCCGGTCACCGTACCAGCAACACCTCATACGCCGTCTGTTTATATTGTAACACCTGCCCCGCCGTGATAGCATCAGCCGTTCGGTAACGCCCCCCCCCCCGATGGTGGGCACAAGAGGCCCTAGAGGACGGGGATAAGATGTGCAAGAAATTGTTATGGAGTGTGTGGCAGAAACGTAAAGAGCTCCCAAATGTTGGTGGTGTCTCTAGTAAGTGTAGGAACGGTGCTCCGTCTCGAAAGGGACGCGTGGTCAATGGTCAAATGACTACCGCAAGCAACAAATGAGTACGCCCCCCCCCCCCCCCCCCCCCCCCC